>JABUQX010073869.1:20000-68270 GCA_015478945.1 Trachelipus rathkii | reverse complement strand
GGAGAGGGTAGAGAATACGAGGAGAAATCAATGATTGACTTAATGCTAACAAATAATAAGACTGTTAAATATATAAACAGTCATAGACTGTTTAAAAAGACAAGTAATAGAGCATACTCTGTCGAACCTTCCCATCTCGGAGATCACTCTATTCGAATAACCGTAGTTGGTTGTAGGAAGAGTATGATCAACTAGAATGAGTGTATCAAACCAAATTATAACACCTTGTAAGTCTGTGTGCTTAGAGAAGACGATTTCAACTTTGGTGGAAAACGTTTACAGAGCCGGGATAGTTGTCCAGATAAAACTTAAGAAGGGAAATGGAGGGTAAAAGGAGGAAGGGTGATGGACCTTGCTGGAGGTGGACTGAGAGTTTGGAACCTGTATAACCAGATATATGGAGGCGCAAAACGGTCTACCTGGTGGGAGGTGACCCGCTGAGGAGTTGTGGATAACCGTCGTAGTGAAAATCAATTCATGCGTGACAATATAATAGAAGACCATATATTCTCTCTTGGTTAGGGTTAAAATGACAACAAGATTTCATGCACGGATTTACCCCTCATGTAAAAGAGAAAAAAATGATGTTTTAAAAGGTGGATACAACCGATCGTCCATATCCGTTTTTACGCAGGAGTTGCGATCGGTAGAGAGGTAGGTTATATATTTGGTGGTTAGCCGAGAAGAATAGCTGAACTATGATAAAGAGAACGAGACAAAGTGAAAGCACATGGGAAAGGGATTCGGAGGAGAATTGGAGGAAGGACCTTTGTAGGACCGAGAAAGCTAAACTAGCAACATTGACAAAACTATAGATAAGGGCTTCTGCCCCGCTCGCCATTCCTTGTCAATAGAAAAATGAAGATCGGAAACATTATTAAGCCAGAGCGACCTCAGATACTTACGAAAGGTGAGAGGAATACTTGTCGAATCAAGTGCTTGGCGTGGACAGGATTATCCTGAATGCAACATATTAGATGAGAAGGAGGAGAAACGATTGGGAACGACCATGTGACGTCTTTAGGTAAGAGGCTGTGAGGAGTGTGGCAGAGTTGTAGCTTTAGAGAGCGTTTCGGAACAATGCGGAGAGAAGAGTATGAAATACACGGGTAAGGCAGCAGGTCTATAGAGCAGTGCTTCGCCGCGACCATCGAAGAGTGTAGGGATTGAGTGGATGTGATTTGTGCGGATCTCGCGTAGTAAAGGAGTGGTTTCTTTTTTTGGAGATAGTGATCGGACATGTGAGGTGTAACAATTTTGTGCTGGTAGAAACCGAAGGTTGTGAAAGTGCATGGATGAGCTACGGAGATAAGCCTATTTTCGTGTAATATGTGGTAACCTGTATGGGCTATATATGAGCGCTTGAAAGGAGACACGATAGACCACTTGGTAGTGCTGAAGTGGAATAATTAATGTAAAACACTAATTTATAAAGTTTTACAGACTCTAAAAATATTGGGGAGGGGAGCAAATTTAAGATTGGACTCAGAGCGCCAGTGTACGGATTACGTACGACCCTTTAGATTGTACGTGTCTCTCTCTCGCGTGTCGGGATGCTTCGGATTATCCGCTTCTATACTAATCTATATTCTTAGAGCTTAGTTGAGATGAATAGACAGTTTCAGAATGAGCTGCGGAACATTAGTTGAGGAGGAATGGAAGTACAATAGGTTTGCGAAGGTATTATAAGCAGTGCGTAAGCATCGCCGAGAGGTGAAATCGGAGAGGAGTGGCAGAATAAAAGGCCGAGGATAGGTGGATAAGGTGAATTGTAGAGTAAGAGAGCTGTGGAGGGAGGGTAGGAGGAATAACCTATTAGGAGGTGGAGGGGAAATAGAGTTTACTCACACGAAATGATCGTGTACTCGGCGAGGAGGAGCTTAACGTCGCAAGTAATACTAAGTCTGACAGGCGCATAACGCTAATCAACGGAGGATGGTGAGAAAGTCAATAAAGGTGAGAAATATATATATACTATATATATATCAATATATACTTTTGTCTTTAGATCAATTAATAGTAGATAATTATAGTCAGTCTTATAGTTATATTTTTTTAAATTCCTCTAATCTTATATAATATTATAACTACTTCACATGATTACTAGTATCATGACGATGCACTAAGTGTTAGACTATCTTAATCTATGATATATGTTTATTATATAATCTACTTACATAATATAATATAATATTAAATATAAATGTATTATTAATATATAATTAATATATTTTTAATATAAAAGAATAATATGATATAATACATTATAATTTATATATATCATGGAGTACAAGTATGTATATTATTATAACAAAATAAATAAGTTTGAAAATAATAGAGATTTTCGGAAAATATTATAAGAATTTTCCCTTGAATGATTATAATATACTTATTAAATAAAATATAAAATAATATGCTTTAAATATTTTTTATAACCAATTTATACTCATGCATTTTCTGGAATATTTTTGCATAATTGTAATATAATTCAATAATTTACACGAATATTTTTATTGATTATAAATAACTCGGAAATTATAATTTGGCCTCAATTTTTATTTGAAATCATAGTAAATACCATATAAAATAATTGATTATTAATATTTATTAGGTATGTATTAATAATATAATTTTTTGAATCCATTCTTTAACATAAACATGTAATTAGAATTAAAATATTAATTTTTTTATAATTTTGTTCATGATTTATATTATTAACTCAATCTATATTATTTAGTGTAATTTAGCAGTTTAACCCTGTAAGAAAACCCCGTGGTTTTTTCTCTTAATCGATTTTAATGGCCGAGGTGAACGGGGCCGGGGCCGGGGCCGGGGCCGGTAAGGTCTGCAATAAAAATAATGGTACCTGAGGGTTGCTGGGCAACTAAGTGAGCCGGTGGCCCCGGTTCGGTTCCTACCTAACTATTAATACATCCTGACTTAACTCACACCGATAACTAATCTAATATCTAATCCTTTCCACATGACCAAAACATTTAATCTCAGCGTACTTTCATTTATTCTCTCATTTATCTCTTTTTTTTTCCCACAACTTAATATATATATTTATATATCTAACAACTCTGCAAATACGTTTCTAAATTTATAAATCCTCATTTTATCATTCTAATCTCACATCACCTAACACCTATAGCCTCTTTATATTACCCCAGACCATAAGTCTTAAACTTACTAGCATTAAACACAGTTAACATACATACCTCATCATCGGTAAAGACTCCCTTAATAAAGTCGCACTCAAGACTTAGTTCTTTAACATCCACTCAAAAGAATTTAAATTGGCACTAGCCACCTTTCATGCAAATTTTACCCAACTTTATATTTGCTTACACTCTCGTAACATCTATCCATCTCTACTTTTACGTCCAACATATAATATTCTTAAATATTTAAAAATCAGTCTACATGTATTCCGAGACTGAACCAATCTTGCGAAAGTATAACTAGGCAAATAACTTCACACCGGTGATAATACAGTCCTACTACTTTTTGCAGGCAACTCATCATAATAGTATCTGGGACATACTATATCCTCACCGTTTCTCGCATTAAACACTCTCTCTTTTACTCTTAGACGTGGTGCAGATTCTTGCATCGGATCTTTCGAAGATCATCTTTCGAGACGTTCCTTCCTCCGCATCAGGAAATCATATTATATTTATTTAATTAATCCTTATTTAATAAGATTAAAAATCTAGCTATTATACACTATATTATATATTAATATATAATATATATTAAGTTAAATATATATATATAATTAATTAATAATTATACTAATATATATATAATATATAATATACTATATATTATATATTAATATATATATATATAGGCGAGATGGTGATTAATTGGGAAATTTTGAAATTGTATAACAAAGCGTTTATGAGGGTATAGTTCCCGAGGATGTAGTAAGTAAGATGCATATTAGTACCCTTATATAGGGTAAGTATAGGGATATAATGGTACCATTATGTAAGTATTATTAGTGTAATTATGTTTTATTGAGTGTTAGTAGGGTAAATAAATATGTCTCGTATTTTTGAGTAATCGAGGAGGCCGTCGAGTGACTGAAGGAAATCGTAATTTGGTATAGAACAAGGTGCGTTTAGAAGTGGTGAAGAGGAATGTGTGAGTACAAATGTGTACGATGGATTAACAAATGATTGAGGACATATGATAGAGAGAAGAATGAGTAAATTGTATTTTAAGGATTATATGGATTTGCAACAGCGTAATGATAAGTGTTATTTGTAATAGGGAAGGATCTATACATGAAGTGTTATGATCAGAGTGTATTACGTTGTTGGTGTAGAGCTCTAATCTGAAATGTGAATCCGAAAGTATTATGATTATGCTACGATAGATTGAATGCGGGATGTATAAATAATTATAGAGACAAATTAGATTGTTAATATTATTAGCGGAAGAGAGACAATGATGTGCTATGATCCCCTTGAGGCGATTCCAATCCTGTATAGGATGAGGTAATGAAGACATTTAGAGTAAGGGTGAAACAAGTGGATAGTGTTATGACATAATGGGGTAAATGGAAATGAGAGTGAGGGTTTCCTACCTAAATTTGAGATGATTAGGTTTTCTCCCCAAGCTCTTATTATAGTTACTTTGAATGATTAATACACAACCTTTGGTAAGGATGTGTAAAAGGAGGGGTTTGAAAACTATATGTAGATGCAAAATGGTATGGTTGTGGGTGAGGACAGTCCGTGTGAAGTTTGTTAGATGGTGAACAGCTGGTAACGGTGTCTGAATTTAAATATTTAGGATATATGTTGAATATATATTTAGGATATATGTTGCCGCTACCGTGGCTACGGTAGAGACGACGAGAGTCGCATGCAAAGGTCGCGGGTTCGAATCTAGTTCGGATCCTAGGATAGAATAATTACTAGAGAAGTCCCCTCTCTTTGAATTAGGGCATAATGCCGTGGAGGTGTGAACTTTTAAATATTAAAAAAAAAAAAAAAAAAAGAATGAAGGAAACGGATGATGGCAGAGTGTAGTAGGAAAGAAGTTGTGTATGGCACTAAGGTGGCTGGTGCAATTTAGTCTTGGTGGATGTAAAGGGATAAGTCTTGAGTTGCGCTAGGTCTTACATGAAGGTATGTTGTTACCCGTGTTAATGTATAGTAGTGGGACTATGGTCTGGATTCTGGAATAAGAGGTATAGATCTAAAAGTAACAATGTGTTCAGTGGACAAATCTTAGTGGCGGTGTTAGGTGTGAAAAGAAAATGATAAAATGAGGAATGAACGTATAGAGAGTTGTTTTGGTGTGGAGAATGGGGTAATAATGAGAGATACAAATGAAAGAGGGCGTCAATTAGAGCAAGTCAAAAGGAGGATGAATAGTCGGTCGGATTAACACGGATGTATAGTGGTGAGTGTGTGGGGAATCGACCACCGAAAATGAAGGAGACCGAAGAAAAAAGTGGATTTGAGTCAGAAAACGGAATGCCTGGAGGAGATAAATGGAGTTTGGCAGAGGCAGAAGAAAGGTGCATAACAGGAGTGAATGGAGGTGTTTAGTGAGGAGGTATGGTTGTAGCCCACCTGGGCCAAGTTATGAACCCCTCATTGACGAGATTCATAGTGACGGGTCCATCGACTGCCGGGAAGCCTTCTAGGTGGATTTTTATGACTTGCGAAACGAGTTCTCACAATAATTGGGTATATAAAGGGGGGCGTAAAAAGTGCTTTCTATTCTACTTGCTTCATATTATATTCTTCTACAATTTTTTCTGTTTCCCTGTGCATGTTACGCACCTTAACCCTCAGTCTTGGGGAGGAAAAGATGATGATGATGAATGATGATGAATGATGATGATATATATATAATATATATATATATCATATATATTATATATATTAAATATTATATATATATATAATATATTATATATAATATATATATACTATATATATTATATATATGCAAGGAGTCAAAGTGTTACTTGTAGCTGTACTTGTACTTGATGCCATGTACTTGTACTGTTTAGATTTGTACTTGGAACAAATTCTAGAGTACTATGTACTTGTCCTTGTCTCATGAACAATTCAGAGTACTTGTACTTGTTACTTGTACTTGTTACTTGTACTTGTTACTTGTACCCTGAATATATATTAGATACCTATTTCACTCATTATGTATAATATATATATATATAGTATATATATAATATATATTATTATAATATAATATTATATTATATTAAAATAATTATAATAATATATATATATATATATAATCAAACAGGTATTTGCTTTGGGAAATAAAACATATGAACATTACAATAAACTTGCAACTCAATGGATAAAAATTTTGTTGAGATAACAAAGAACTAGCAGAAGCTTGGAAGCCAAACGAAATTTTTGAATAGGTAAATGGGAGATGAATGATGCCAATATGGAAGACGATTTCATTTATAATTGAAGGTTTAATTATTTGTCATAAGTAAAACTTTTAATTATATAAGAAAATATTCAAGATCGTTTTTTTTTTGTAAATATTATATATATATATAATATATATATTAATATATATATAGATATTGATTATATTTATATATATAATATTATAAATATATATATGTA
The DNA here is from genome assembly GCA_015478945.1 of Trachelipus rathkii. Classification (NCBI taxonomy): domain Eukaryota; kingdom Metazoa; phylum Arthropoda; class Malacostraca; order Isopoda; family Trachelipodidae; genus Trachelipus; species Trachelipus rathkii. The sequence continues at coordinate 61,635 of JABUQX010073869.1, read as the reverse complement.
TAATATTATATATAGCAAAAATCGCAATATAATATTAGGTAAAATATACAATTACAATATAATATAAAATTCTTATACATATTATATATATATATATAATATATATTATATTAGTATATTATATTATTATTATATTATATAATAATTAGTTTACATATGATATATAATTTAATTTCGTTTACATGTTTTTTGAAGTATTTGTCTAGCCTAGCTATTGGTTTGTTTATTATATTGCAACCAAGCTGTCCAATTTCATTCATTACATTATCATTTCCGTTGAATATACTTACAAGTTGACTTCTCCCATAATGGAAAGTTGTAATTAAAGTTCGTTATATAATGCTCAAAATTAAATATATGATTGATGGATATAATAAGTTTTGAAGTTTTAGTACTAGTAAAATATTGAATAATTCTGTTAAAGATTTGAATTTTCAAAATTTTTAAAATAGCGTGGATTTATTTGTTACTTAATACTCCTTTTTTATATATACGTTGAGATGGCACTAGGAGCCAAAAACATTCAAATTATAAAAATATCATTTTCAATTTAATTTTTTGGACAATGTGATGTAATAATTTATAAAAGGGACAAAAAAAAAAATTGAAAACTTTAAATTCTAGGAAGAGTGAACAGAAAGCCTATTGGTGCCTCGCATAGTATAGCTGAGTATGGTATATATAATATTAAGAGTACGTCATTATATAGCCAGTAGTTATTATAAACCGGTATTACAGCCTAACTATTGAGGATCGAGGTATATAAATATATATAGTTATAATATATATATATATATATAATATATATATATATATATATATATATAATATATATAGTGGATATATATATAGTAAGACTATGAGAGTATATTTAACTGATCACTATAGTTTGCCTTCAGGTACGCTTCCAGTGAGTAAAATACTCTAGTTTGTATGATAATATATATATATATATATATACTTATTATATATATTTCTTAATTTATGATTAAGGTATAGTAGCTAAGTTCGTGTATAAGGGTATTGGAGTGTTTTATTATAATATATTTATATATATATTTATTATTAATACTATATATATAAATTATATATATATATACATAATATATTATATACTATATAATATAATATATATAATATATTTTTAACGTGTCTTAATGAAGGTGACAAGTGAAAATGAGAATGGTAGGTAAGTGATTGATTTCTGGACTCTGTCGATAGAAGCGTGTTGTGTGTGTGTGTGTGTGGTGTGTGTGTGTGTGTGTGGTGTGTGTGTGTGGTGTGTGTTGTGTTGTGTTATGTTGATGTGGTGTGTGATGTGTGTCGTTATGTTGTTGTTAATGTGTGGTGTGTGTGTGTGTGTGTGTTGTGTATGTGATTGTGTGTGTGTGGTGTGTTGTGTGTTGTGTATGTGTGTGTGTGTGTGTGTGTGTGTGTGTGTGTGTGTGTGTGTGTGTGTGTGTGTGTGTGTGTGTGTGTGTGTGTGTGTGTGTGTGTGTGTGTGTTGTAGTTTGAGTGGTGTCTTTTGTAAGCGTGTTGTTTAGTGGTGTGTAAGTTGTTTGTGACTTCGCTCTTGTGATTGTGTGTGTGTGTGTGATTGGTGTGTGTGTGTGTGTGATAGTGTGTTGTGTTGTGTTGGTGTGTGTAATGTAGTGTTGTGTATTAGTAAGTGATTGATGTAAAGTGCTAGTTAATGATGTGTGTCGAGTGTGTGTGTGTGTGTGTGTGTGTGTGTGTGTGTGTAATCGTAGTGCTGTATCGATAGCGCTTGAGCTTCAAGTGTATGTGCGTGATCTCACCATTTTAGATTGATGTTGTTGTGGATTAAGTTACCCTTCCCTTGGTAGTAATGTAATCGCTAGAGATTGTGTGTGTGGATAATGAGTAGTGTTGTGTTTAGTGTTGTTGTATGATAGTCTGATATAGTTTGATAACTAGTTGGTGTAGATGTTGCCAAGTTTGTAGGCTTCCGCTAGTAGTGTTGTGTAGTGAGGTCGTGTGCTCATGATGATGTTCTGTTGTGGGTGTGAAATAGTGATGTGTGTTGTTCTTCTATCGTTGTGATGACTCGATGTTGATAGATAAGTTATTTGTGTAAAAGATACATCGTGTGTGTATAAGAGTTAGTTGGATAAAATATATATGTGTCGCGAGTGTGTATGATGTGTGTTTGTGTGTGATTTATAATATGTGGCGTTAAGTGTGTGTGTGAAAGATAAATGGTCGGTTCGTCTATATGTGTGTAGTGATTTTGTGAGTTGGTGTGTGTCATGTTTGTTACTGGATGTTGTTAAAGATTCGTTTGAGTTGATGATTTTGTGTTTTCGTGTGTGTGTTGATTAGTGAGTGATAAAGATAAGATATTAGTGTTAGAAAATGCTGCTGTGTAGATACGTGGTAGTATGATTTGTGTAGTGTGTTTGTACGTATAAATAGCGTATAGTAGGTTGATTAGTGTGTGTGTGTGGTGGTGTGTGTGTGTGTGTTGGATGTGAATGATTGTGTGTGATAGATAGGTTTAGTGTAGTGTGTTGTGTGTTTGTTAGGTGTATAGTGTGTGTGTGTGTGGTGTGTGTTGTGTGTGTGTGTGTTGTGTAGTAGTCGTTAGTGTGTATGTGTGTATGTGTGTTCGTGTGTTAGGTGTGTGTGTTAGTTAGTTGATGTGTGTTGATGTATGTATGTGTTGTGTGTATGTATAGTTGTTCATGTACATATTATGTTGTTGTAGTATGCTGTGTGTGTGTGTGTGTGGTATGTAAGGACATTGTATAGTTTGTGTGTGTGTTAGTTAGTGTGTGGATGTGTGTTATGTAGTATGTGTGTATGTGTTGATGTGTGTGTGTGTTGTGTGTGTGTGTGTGTAGTGTGTTAGTGTGTGTGTGTGTGTAATTGATGATGTACTTGGGTGTGTGTGATGTGTGTGTGGTGTGGGTGTTGTGTGTGTGTGTGTGTGTGTGGTTAGATTATGTGTGTTCGTGTGTGTGGTGTGCTGTGTTGGTGTGTGTGAATGTGTGTGTTAGTTTAGTTGTAGTTAGTATTGTTTGTTGTGTTGATAGTGTGTGTGTGTTATGTGTGGTTAGTGTGTTGTGCTTGTGGTGTGTTGTAGTGTGTTGTTGTAGTTGTGTGTGTGTAGTGATGTAGTGTTGATTAGTGGTATGATGTGTGTGATGTTGTGTGTGTGTGTGTGTGTAGTGTAGTGTAGTGTAGTATTAGTGTTATATAGTGTGGTGTGTGTGTGTGTGATGTTAGTATGTGAATGTGTGTGTGTTAGTGTGTGTTAGTGTGTGTTAGTGTATGTGTGTGTGTGTGTTGTTGTATGATATAGTTAGTTATGTATGTGTGTATGTGTTAGTATGTAGTTAGTGTTGTATGTAGTGTGTTATGTTGAGTGTGTTATATAGTAGTGTGTATGTGGTAGTATAGTTAGATGTTGATTGTAGTGTGTGTGTGATGTTAGTTAGTGTGTGTGTGGTGTGTGTGTGTGTGTTGTGCTGTGGGAAATAGAATAAAAAAAACGGGTCCTCTGATTGATAGTGTGTGTGTTTTTATGTAAATAATAATTCAGAAATTATGTATTAGTATTAGTTAGTAGTGTGTGCGTGTATGTGTGTGTGTGTGTGTGTGATATTGTTGTGGTGTGTGTGTTGTTGTGTTGAATGTGTGTGTGTATGTGTGTGTTGTATGTGTTGTGTGTGTATATGTGTGTGTTTGTGTGTTGTGTGTGTGTGTTATAGTGTGTGTGTTGTGTGTGTGTGTGTGTGTTGTGTATGAGTGTGCACTGAATGTGTGATGTGATGTGATGTGTGTGTGTGTGTTAGTTGTGTATGTGTGTGTTGTGTGTTATAGTGTGTGTGTGTTAGTATGTGTGTGTGTGTGTGTGTTGTGTGTGTGTGTGTGTGTGTGTGGTGTGTGTAGTGTTGTGTGTGTGTGTGTGTGTGTGTGTGTGTGTTGATGTGTGTGTGATGTGTATGTGTGTGTGTGTTTATGTGGGTGTGTATGTCTAGTCTTAGTGTTGATTGTGTGTGTTAGTGGTGTTAGTGTGTCGTGTGATGTGTGTGTGTGTGTGTGTGTGGTGTGGTGTGTTCGTGTGTGTGTGTGTGTGTGCTCAGTGTGAGTGTGTGTGGATGTGTGTGTGTTTGTGTTTGTTGTGTGTTGTGTGTTGTGTGTGTGTGTGTGTATGTTAGTGTTAGTGTTAGTGTGTGTGTTATGTATGTGTGTTTGTGTGGTGTGTGTGTTGTGTGTGTGTGTGTGTGTGGTGTGTGTGTGTTATTGTGTTGTGTTGTGTGTGTGTGTGTGTGTGTGTGTGTTGGTGTGTGTGTGTGTGTGTGTGTTGTGTGTGTAGTGTGTGTGTGTGTATTGATGTGTGTGTGTGTGTGTGTGTGTGTTGGTGATTATAGATGTGTGTGTGTGTGTAGGTGTGTGGTGTGTGTGTGTGTGTGGTTGTGTCGTGTGTTATGTTTGTGGTGTGTGGTGTGTGTGTTAGTGTGTGTCAGTGTAGGGAAGTATGTATAGTACATATGTATAGTGTGTATGTGTGTTTTGTACGTATATGTAGTTGTGTGTGTTATTAGGTTGTGATGGTGTGTGTATGTGTGGTGTGTATATGTGATTATTAGTGATGTTAGGTTTGTTAGTGTGTTGTGTGTATGTGTATGTATGTTAGTATAGTTAGATATTGTGTTAGCTGTTGTGGTATAGTGTGTGTGTGTGTGTGTGTTAGTAGTGTGATTATAGTATATGTATAAGTGTCGTGATAGTGTGTATGTGTAGTGTATGTATATATTAGTATATGTTTTATGATGTGTGATAGTGTGATGTGTGTTAGTGTGTGTGATTTAAGTATTGTGTCTGTGCTCGTGTTGTAGTTGATGGTGTGTGTGTGTGTTTAGTTGTGTGTTGTGTGATTATGATATGTTGTTAGGTGTTGATATGGTAGTTATGTGTGTATAGTTGATGTCGTGTGTTAGTGTGTAGATTATAGTATAGTGTGTGTGTAGTGTTAGTGTTGTGTGTAAGTGTGTTAGTTAAAGATGTGTTAGTTATGTGATTAGTATGTGTTGTTGATGTGTTAGTGTTGCTGTGTGTGTGTATGTGATGTGTGTGTGTGGTAGTGGTGCTGTTATATGGGTATTGTAGTGTGGTGTGTGATGATTAGTTAGTATTGTGCTCGGTGTGTGTGTTGTGTTGTATGTTCATATTAGTATGTATTAGTGTGATTAGTTTATGATGTTTGATGTATGTGTAGTGTTAGTTATGGTTAGTGTTATAGTGTGTATATATTAGTGTGTATAATACTTAATTACTTTCACAATACATCAATATAATGTTTTAAAATATTAATATCTTACATAAGTATATATTACTAGAGTTGGTAGGTATAGATATAGGATATTAGATATGTAGTTAAAAGTTACTGTTATTTGATTTTGTATATATAGTATGGCTTATAAGGAAGGAGATTAGTTTAGTAAGTATGTAAATTAGTTAGGATGTTAAGTTATTATAATTTTTCATAACAATTATAATTATATAGTAAGTATTAAGTAAGATATATAGTTGTGTGTAATTAATTCGAATTACATTTTTATGTCGTTAATTTATATTATAAAGATAATTAATTAATTTAGTGGTGGCATGGATGGAGAGGAATAGTTGTTAAGGAATGAAAAAGTGGCTGATAAAACAGAATATTAAAGTAGCAGTATTCCTATCAATATTTGCTCAATTTAATAATATATAATAATATAAGATAAATAGCTATTTAAGAGACGCTTTGTGTCAATAACGGTGAATAATCAGGAGGTGAATAATAGTGTAAAATTGAATACAATAACAAATAAGTCTTAGAGACGTACTCTAATTTTAATAAAGTAAGAATAAGCGAATTCTTGTTGAGTATCAAGGTATATCTTATAATAGCATAAAGAGAAGTATATATGTGGTTGTGGCTTAAAATTCATAATAGCTAATAGAAGAAATAAGATATATTATCTTATATTTTCATATTAATTTTATGTATTATTTATTATCTTATTAATATTATATACATATATATATATAATTATATTATATAATATAGTAATATATATATATTATATATATAATATATGTTAACTATAATAGTAATGCTTTCGAGTTGTCCCGATGTGGTTTTGATTTGTATAATCAGTCTTTTGCTTATTGCAGCATTACGAGCGATTGTGCAAGCATGACAATTCAAGATTTTTTTTTTCATTTTACGATCATTTCTTTATATCAAAGATTTCTTTCTTTCCGAATTTTTTGTCAAGTTAAGTTTTAAGTCGCTAAAACTGTTTTTTACCCAGAATCAGCCAATTTGTAAGATTTGTTTTTTTTTTTTTTTTTTATTATATTATTATTTGTTTGTATTGTGTTTTGTGAAATAGTGAGTATAACTAAGGAGAAAACAAATATTTAGATAGATGCACGCAGTGTAATTCATATTAAAGTCAATAAATTAGAGTGTATCTTGGAGAATAACATATTATTTCACAACAGCATGTGTTTAAAAATCTAGAAAGAGATACTCAGAGAAGCATTTGCACACATCTATCACCGAACAGGAACATAGGAGGAACAATTGGAGGTAAAATGAATAGTTTTGGGGAAGGAGGATTGGAATGGGGGCCTACCAGAATGGAATTTAGCAAAGCAAAACTTGGCTACGTTTATATAATGAGTTAAAAAGAAAAAGAACTGACTTGAATATTCAATTTATGGTAAAAGAAATAAAACTAATAAAGTAAACATACCTAGCAAAACTGTTTTTTATTATTAAAAGACTTATATAAATAAACTATTTTATTTACTCATTCGTGTACTTTGGTGTGTCTTATCAATATATCGTTATATACTTCGTATATTCAATGTAATAAAATGGATGTGAGAAAGAATGATAATTGCATCTAACGTCCTCAATCTGAAACATTCGGAATAATAACAATACTACTACTTCATATATCTATATAGTATATATATATATATATATATATTATCACCTACCTTCTCTCCCCATTGATAAAATTTAATTAAATGTGATATAAATATATAATATGATAATATTATAATGATTAATTATAACGTTAGGTTGGATGGTTTATATGAAAGATTAAGTATAGGTAATTTATATTTTATTGTAATGATAAAGATGATAATGCTATATATATTATATATATATATGAATAATATATAATATAATTATATCGATTAATATATAATAGATTGATAATAATAATATATAACGTTTTTGAATCATAATATTATACTGTATATATCTAAATAGTTATAGCATATAAGATGTATATAATATATACTTTACTATATAGAGTGTAAATATATATAATAGTATATCTAAAGTATATATGGAGCGTAAGTCTTGATGTAGATTGATATTATGGAGTTATGTGTAAATATAAAATATATAGTATAACCTTTTGTAATAAATATATAATAAGCTGTTATAATTAAGGATAGGCTATGATTAATTAAATATATAGTTATTCACTAGTAATATAATATAATGGTGAATAAGAGTGAAAAAGATATACAGTAATAATATAATATAATAATTAATACCTTACTTGTATGAGGAAAATACTATTCTTTTAATTTGGGCCCCTAAAATAAAAATAAGAGGTAAAACTGAATAATGAAACTTTGGTTCCGTTTAGAGCATTAGAGAGGGGTGAGACTGTAAGAATTCGGACCGTTTGCGATCATATCCATTTTAACTAGTAATAGATGCAAACATAGTTCTTCTTGAAGATGATTTAGTACCCCACGCGGGAAGCATAATGTTAACATGTGAAAACTGGGTTGTTGGTTTTAGAAATATTTATGTGGAATTAGTTTTAGAAAATTAAGAATAATAAAAATAATAAATTGATAATAATTAATAATAATAATTAATAATAATATAATAATAATAATAATAATAATAAAAAATTAATAATAATAATAATAATAATATAATAATATAATATAATAATAATTATAATAATAATAATATAATAAATATAATAATAATAATAATTTAATAGGTATTCGTATAATAATATATATAATAATATAATATTAAAATAATTAATAATAAATGTATTATTATTATGTATTATTATTATTATTTATATATTTTTACTATGATATCTATTATTATTATATTATTATTATTATTATTATTTTATTATTATTATTATTATTTTAATTATTATTATTATATTATTATTATTGGTGACTGAATTAGCTGATTGTGTAGGATTATTATTCTTATTATTATTATTATTATTATTATTCGTTATTTATTATTATTATTATTATTAGTTTTAATTATTAATTATTATTGAAATATTATTATTATAAATTATATAATTATTGTTGTTGTTAATTCATTTCTTTAAATTGATTAATTTTATTTATTAAATTAATGATTAGTTATTATTATGAATTATTAATTATTATTATCTATTTATTTTATATATTATTATTATTTTATTATTATTTTATTATTATTATGATTAGTAATTGTGATTAATATGATTATTATTATTATTAATTTATTATTATATTTATTATTATTATATTTAAAATTTTTTTATTATTTTATTTATTTAATTTTATTATCTATTATTATTATTATATTATTAATTATTATTTGATTATATTAATCTGTATTTGGAATTCTATTTTGACAAAGAGAAAATATGTGGTACCTGAGAAATAATGAGAAAGATAGATTAAGAAAAGAGGAAATTTAAACTTCCAGTAGTATAGGAATCGAAGACAAAGTTTGCCCAATAATTTGGTATGTAGTTTAGTGGAACATAAACAATGCTGATATTGTTCTATCTAATATTGACTGTATTATATTTATTGATTACTTAGGATATTTAAATTTATATTTATTAATATTGATTAGAAATTATTATTATTATTCTTAATTATGTTATGTATGTCAGTGTTTTGTAATTTATTGAGTTGTGATTTCATGGATGTGCTACTTAATGATAATTAATTATTAACTTTTAATTATAATTTAACTTGAATAAGTTTGGTCAAGTTTGATATTATTTAAAGTAAATCTTGCAATAGAGGAAGTCGAAAGTAGGTTACTGTGTTCTTTACACTATTAAGTGAAAGAGTATTGTTATTTGAAGTTAAATGTGACGTTTGTGATTTTTCCTTTTCTTTAAATGTTTAATCGTACATTTATTAAAATTGGAGTTGTAAGCATTTTATAGATTTTTCGACTATTACTTATTAGTCCGTGTAGTTTGAATTGAGATGCGGTAAACTTGTCCTTTATATTAAGATTTAATTAGAACAGATATATATAGAGCTATTGATGAAGTTACAAGAAGTTTTAATATGAAATATTTAGTATTTTAATAATCGATTTTATATACATACCCTTTTTAGGTATATTTAGAATCATTAAGTGTTTTATTTATAACTTTATTCCTATACTATTAAAATTTACCTTCTCTTTCTGTAATCTGTACTATAGGTTTAGTGTGTAAAAACAAGTAGGCAAATTCTAAGCATGATATTATGTATATTTTTAAAGCAATCATTAGAAGTTCATGCGAAGTGAAGTTTAAAGATGGGATGAAGTTGAGTTTAGGACGGTAGTCGTTATGTGAATAGAGATTTTTCAACGTGATTTGAAACTTTTAAAGAGAAAAGCAAGGGTATTAACAAAGTAATATGTACATTGTAGAACATGTATTTTAAAGTGAATTATAATCCGAGATATTAAAAGGAATCTGTTTAATTTTCATTCTTAATTATTTTGTTTTCATTATTATTTTATTATCGATTATTAATTACATTAAGTACTGCCTAGCCCCAGTATTTTTATAATTTAAAGTTATATTCTAGTGCTGTCAAAATTTTTGGAGATATTTATTGTATTAATTTGGATATATTTTTCGGTGTTTCCTTAATTCTTCTTTCTTTCCAACTTTCTTTCTCTTTCAACTGCTGCCTTACAATCTGCTAAAGTTCAAGATAGCTTCTTTTTTCGGCATCAGTACTGAATAAAAAGTAATAGGCCTCATAATTTTAATAATTATTTATTTATTAATATATTTAAAAATAAATAAATAAATGATTATAATAGATAATAAATAATAATAATAAATAATAATAAAAATAATAATTATAATAATAATATATAATAAATAATAATAATAATATAATATATAATAATAATATAATTAAATAATTAATTTGAATAATAAAATAAAATTAATCATAAATGAGATAAATAATAATAATAAATAATCTAAAATCTGTGGACCTTAAATAAAGAGGCAAATTGTTATGGAGCTCAACTTTAATATTAATTATAGTAAGTATAAATATTATATTATTGTATATTATATAAGTATAATATATATATATATATATAGTATATATATAATTATAGTAGGAGTATAGTTCTATTTATTATATGGTATAACTAGTAGGATTATGTATTTAGTATTTATTAATATATATATATATATATATAAATGGTATAAGTAGTACGTTAGTGCGGTTTGAAGTATATAATAATATAATTATATATATAGTTAATAATTATAGTATATATATATAGATATAATATTTATATATAGTATATATATATAGTTATTAATAATTATATAATATATATTATAGTAATATTATATATATATGTATTATATAATATCTTGAATTATATGTAATAGTAGTAAGATATAATTATTTAGTACATATATATACTCCACGTATATATGTAGTTATATTAATAATATATATATATAATATATATATATATTTATATATATAATATATATGTATATATAGTGTAATATATAATATATTATTATAGTATATTTAGGTACATATACTTATATATATAGGTTGATAGTAATTGGAAAACTTTTCTTTATCGGTAAATGATATTTTTTTAATGGAAATTATACCACTTGGCATAAAAAACTTTATAATTTACTTCATCGGAACATAGTATGGCCAAAAACATTTGGTGAAAACGTGATTTAAAACTATTTCAGATACACGATTTATCCTTCGAGCCCATAAAACCAATGTGGCTTCTATTCAGAATTTTGACGTTATATTTTATATTGTTTTAGGACTAAATATAAATTTTTTTTTAAAAAAGAAATAGAGTAGGAGATCTCTAAGTTGTTTGTTCAATTATGACTCTCTTCTTTCCTTGATATTCCAACGAATCAGTGATGAAAGCAAAAGAAATTTGAAGATTAGTCCAATTTGACAGTACCTCTAATCTGTTGAATAATCTAGATATAAATAAAGGCAGATTATTCCATAATGTTTTACCTTTTTTTTGGGTAATTGGGCGAAGCTAATTTGTGTATCTGTAATTAGTTTTAAATTTCAGTTTTTATGCTAAGTGTTTTATGGTGTGAATAAATATTAAGTTTTTATACTTGCCTAAGGGTATACATTTCATAAAAATATCAGTTATTAAGAATAGAGTAAATGTTAAATCAAAAGATGAAAATAATGTAGTCTGTTTTTATTATAAATCTATTTTTCATATTCGAAGCAAGATTTTGCCACGAAGCTCCGCAAGCCATTTTGTTGATATTTCATACACGATTCCTTGGAATATCAGAAGAGGAGTCATATTGAACAACCAACTTTAGAGTTTCATACATTATTTTTCTTTTTTTAAATAAAAAATATTATATTTAGGTCTTATAAGTGAAAATTCTGGAAGGGACCCTTTGTTGTTTAGGGCGATGGTAAGCTAATTTTGTGATCTGGTAATAGTTTTTAATTTTACATTTTACCAAATGTTTTTGTGTGAAATAAATTATTAAGAGTTTTTATAATTGCCAAGGGTATAATTCCATAAAATATATTTAATATATATATATATATATATTATATATATATTATAATAATATATATATTATATATATATATATAGATATATAATATATATATATTTATATAAATCTATACTATATTATACTTAGGTATTATAATTATATAGGAAAAAATATTTATATATAATTATATATATATATATATATAAATTATATAATAATAAATATATGATAAAGAATTATATATAATAATTATATAAATATAATATATATTTATATATAATATATTATATAATATATTATATATATCATATATATGCTATATAATATATACTCTATATATATTATATATATATATTATATATATATATATATATATATTATATATATAATATATATTATGTTTCCATTTTCTTTAAATTCAACATCGTCTAGATCTATCCTACATAAACTAGCCAATCTTTTTTTTCCTATACATTTAATAATCTTATAATATAAATTAGAGTATATATATATAATAGTATATATATATATATTGTTATATTATGCATGTAGGACTATTACCATTTTCTTATAAATATATAATATATATATATATTTACATTATATATATATATATATATATTATTATTATAATTTATATATTATATAGTGTTGGCATTATTAGTAGTAGTATTAGTTTTATTATTAACCATATATATATTATATATTATATAAATATTATTAGTTAAATATATAATTAACTTATACATATATATATATATACATCCAGGAGCTATTCCTTTTCCACCTTATTAATTAGTAAATATTGTTATTTCATCTTAAGGGAATAGGTCAAAAGAATTTGTGAGAATTGGTGACAGAATTAGTAGAATGTAAATTTAGATTGTAATAGTGTATTGTTTTATTAATTATGTTTACTTTAGTTATTAGTTTGACATTATATCGTGATATACTAATATATATATATAATATATATTATATTTATATATATATATATATAGAAACTATATATAACATAATATATTATATATATATAGTTTACATATATAAATAATATATAGAGATTATATTAATCACAGGATATATATATAGTATATATATAATTATCATTTAATTTATATAGGTGTTAGAATTGTTTATATATTAATATATATATATAATACTATATATATACCTATATATATAATATATATATAGATTATATATATCTAAATATATAGATATATATATATTATTATATATAGATAAGTAATAATAGTGGGGCGGTTCCCATGGGAGGGGGGGGTCACGGGGGCCAAGGTGGAATTATATATAAGACCTAGAAAATCTAAGTATCCATAAATCTGTTTATAAATAAGTGGCAGAGGTTAGTGTAATTTATTAAATCGTGTGTATCGCTGTTCGGACAAATCTCGTAAGTTCTTTTAGTTAAGAATAAACTTAAGCCAATGCAGAGAAAATGCATACATTAGAATTTAGCGATTTATGAAAGAATGTGTGTAAGCGTATCGGAAGGCGTGGGTATTGAACTCGATATTTTTGATTAACAAGTCGCAAAATACAGACAGCCACTTCAATATTTGCTGATAAAACAAACTTGTATATATTGTAACATTGATTTCATTTTCCATTGTTGGGATATTATAATAATCAGCATGGAAGAGTGAGGGTTTTGTTAAATACATAAAGAAATTATTTCTTACTTAGCAAATTTTTCATACAAGAAACAGGGTATGAATGAGATATGCAGGATATATAAGAAAAAAAGATTGTGTTGACATATTTAAAAAGGAATACTCGGGCAGTTTTGTTCTACATGTATTAATTTTCTTGGGATTTATGAAGTTGAAATGATCCTTTTAAAGCTCGTCCAAAAACAGCATAGACGGACTAGTTTTCTTGGTTCCAGTCACAATTCCAATATCTACACTTGTTGCAAAATATTTTTAGCTTTGTTATGAGCATGGTGTGTGTGCTTTCTAGGGTAGAAGAGCTTTCAACATTAAAGACTTCTAAAAAGCTACTTGAGAAATATCGTATGTGGAATTGAAGCTACTGACTTGCCTCCTCTACATACATCGAATATTGAATAAAACGAAGTGTTATGCTCGCATGTCTGACTACGTGTCTCATGCTCGTGATAGAGTTAAAATTAGGTAATGATATTTTTTAGTAAATTTATAGAATGTAGTATATATTTTCTTTAAGAAATTTGATTATTTTTCCGTTCATTTACGATTGTTTATATACATTTGTTTAATGTAGGCATATCTAGCATAAATAAGAAATATAATTAACTTATATAATGAAAATATATATTCTGTATATATATATTTATATATAGTATATAGGATATATTATATACTAGACCAGCATCTTATACTGTACAGATAGTGATATTATATATATATAGAATAATATAAATAACAAAACTGGATTTAGAGTAGTAAAGGTATTGATATTACCTATTGAAATAAGAAGATATTATATAAGTAAGTCTATAAGACGTATATTATCTAGTTAAGAGTATACTATATAGAAGTAAGTATAATAGTAGTATCTATATATCTATATATATTAAATAAGGATATGTGAGTATATTTATGTTAATATCGGTGATAAAGTAGTTTTGTGAGGAGGTTATATAGGTCGTTGTTGAGTACTGAGTTAATAATATATATCTTTTGTGTCCCACTAGCTTTGGTCATATATAATTATATAATAATAAATATATTGGGATATAAGTATATAGTTTATTGGCTAATAGTCGGTGTAATTCATATCGATATAGGGGAGTGTGCTGGAGATATTATTAATGTAATATAGTCGATATTTATAATAGGATATATATATAATATATAATATATATATATATATATTATATTCTTATATATAATAGGTAGTATATATATATATATAAAGTATCCTTATATATATATATATATATATATTATAATGATAATATATATATAGTTGAATATATATTATTATATTTATTTGACGTTTAGTTAATATATGTTAGTAAATTATATTTACTATGAATAGTAGGGATACTATATTAATAAGCGTAAAAAGTGAGGATATTAATTTCTAGAAAAAATGGGAAGTATTTATAAATTACCTAAAAGATCATCTATATAATCTCCGTTAATTGGTAACTTTAATACACCGATCATGAGAGTGAGCGAATGCGAGACTAGACAATCTGTCAATTTATTAATGTCATTAATTTTGTTTGGTAAAGAGAGGGCAGTCAGTAAGTTTTCATTTCCGATAGTTGATTCATCATCAAGTTGGATTTTTCAGAAGTCTTTAATGTTGAAAGCTTCTTCTACTGAAGAAGAACCGGTAAATTGCTAGTATTCTGCAACAAGGTGTATTTTTGGAAGATTGTGACTGGACAGAAACTGTCGTTATTGCTGTTTTTGACGATCATGTAGCTTGTAGCAGCAATTATGAACTTCCATAAAGTCCATAAGTGTCTTTTACTTAATATCTTTTTTAAGGGATTTTCGAGTTTTCGCACTTGTAAATGTCACACAATCTTTTATCTATATATATGGCATATTATAACCTGTTCGGTTGAAAAATTGCAATATGGGAAGTAAATAATTTTGTTTAGAGTGATTTAAAAACCTCTCTCTAATGCTGATATTAAATCATATAAAAATGGTATAAGGAAATTGATGTACAAATATAAGTTTGTGGGTCGGAAGTATAGAATATGTTGTGTCTGTATTTTTTGGAACTTGATAATATACTTGGTAATAATACAGCAATTTCAATAACCAGCTCTGATACGCTTACACATTCTTCAAAAATCTGCTGAAGAAGTTCTATATGTATCGCACTTTTCTCTGAATGGCTTCAAGTTAGTTTTACTAAAAAGACTACGAGATTATTCTCGAACAGCGACCAATTATATAAAATTATTTAACCTCTGCACTTTATTTTATCTTATGATAACTTAAATTTTTTTAGTGTTCTAGATAGTGTGTCGGTGTGGGGGCCTGCCCCCCTGCCCCCTGGATAGCCCATAATTGTATATTATATATATATACGTACTAATATAATTTATTGAATAACCTATTCATTATATATATATTAATAGTGGTGAATTTATTATTATATTATTTTAGGCTAGCGCATACTAGTAGTACTTAACCTATAAAATATATATCACCGTACAATACCTATATAAAAATATAATATATATGAAAAATGAAATAATTTGGGGGTATATAATATAAGTAATATATTGTATATATAGTGAATATATATATTACTGGAGTATATATTTTTTTACTATACTACCTATATAATACTACTTTATACATTATGTATGAATATATATATATAATATATATTATATAATATATATATATATATTAATTTTTAAATTTATATATATATATAACATATATATATATATTTACTTATTTTATACCATAATAATATATATATATATTATATATTATATATATTATATATATATATATATTAATATATATTAAATAATATATATAATATATATTATATTATATATATTATAATATGTTATATTATATATTTATTACATAATTCATATATATATATATATATATATTAATATATATATTACTAATACTTATAATATATATTTATATATTTTATTAAGTTTATATAATATATTATATATTATATATATATGTAATATATATATATATATATATATAATTATAATTATATATATATATATACTCATACTATTATTATATTTATATATATAGTATATATATATTATATATATATCATTATATATATATTATAAGCATATATATTAATAGTATATTATATTATTTAGATAAAATATTTCATATATTAATATATAATATCTATATATATATTTATATATAAATTATATATACACTATATATATATTATATATAAATTATATATTATTAATTAAATATAATTATATATAATATATAAATATATAAATATATATATTATACATTATATATATATAATATATATTAATATAATATATATATTATATATATATATATATATATTATATATTTATAGTTATATATATATATATATATATATAATATTATATAAATATTTATTTATATATATATATATATATATATATATATATATATATTATAATATTATATATATTATATATATTATATAGTATATACTTATATTATATTATATATATATATATATATTATATTTATATATATATACTTTTGATGAAATTATACTGAAAAAAAAACTTTAATAATTTATTTCACACAAAAACATTTGGTAAAAACTGAAATTTAAACTATTTCATACACAATAGCTTTCGCCAATTACAACATGGAGCTTTCTTCTCTAGAATTTTTACGTTATAGAGAGACTTAAATATTACTAGAATTTTTTTTTAAAAAAAGAATAAATATGTAAGGAAATTCTATAATTGGTTGTTAATTATCATTGTAAAAACTTTATTCTACTATTGATATTTGAAGCAAAAGTATATTTTGAATTTTGTCACAATTTGAGTTCTCCTATCTGTTGAAATTATCTAGATTTATAAATAAAAACAGACTCCATATTTCCTTTTTTTTAACATTTTTACTTTGTGTGTGTGAATTTTTTTTATGGAAATTATACCCTTGGCAATATAAACTTTAATAATTTATTTCACACAAAAACATTTGGTAAAACTGAAATTTGAAAATATTAAGATACTAGTCATGTGAGAATTGTTTAAAGCTGTGTCGCCAATACCAAAAAAAGGAAAATATGAGAGTTGTTTTTTTATTTATATAATCAAAAACATTTACAATACGATCGGGTTCCTCAGTTTGGGACAATATTTCAAAATTTCTTTTTTTTGCTTTCATCACGATGTCTTGGGAATAAGAAGAAGGAGTCATAATTGAACAACCAACTTAGAGTTTTCTACATTATTTTTTTTTTTAAAAAAATTTATTATTTACGTCTTATAAGCGTTGAAAATCTGAAAAGAAGCCCCATTTGTTGTATGGGGCGATATAAGCACAAATTTGCTGTAACTGTTGAAATAGTTTTAAATTTCATGTTTAAAAAAAATAGTATCTTATTGTGTGAAATAAATTTAATTCCTATTTTTTTTTGGGGTTTTTTTAATTTTTTTTATGGTCTCATTTTATTTTTGGTTTATTAAGGAAATTGAATTTTCTATATAAATTTGCGATAATAAGTAATAAGTTTCAATTATAATCATATATATATCTATATGGTATACTATAACTATATATATATATATGAAGTAAATTTTCTATACATACTATTATATATATATATATATATATAATATCTATATATTTTTTGAAGAATATTTACTTATAATATATATATATGTGATATATATAGAAATTTGGATATATCTATATATATAATAAGATGTACTCACTATATTAATATAGTGTCATTTTACGGGTAATATTATTATCTAGAATATTTATATATATATATTATTATTATATATATAGATATATAGTATAAGTATTATATAATATAATATATAATATATAACAATATAATATATATATTATATATATATATATATATACTATTTATATATATATATTTATGTATTATATATGTGAGAATATATATTTTGTTATAATATTATTATATATTTTTTACTTTATATATATATAAATATATATATATTATAACATAACTGATATATATATATTATATAATATATATTATATATATAATATATATATATATATATATATTATTAAATAATATTAAATTTGAGTCCAAAAATTTGCCTCTTTATGTTAGGTCACAGATTTTAGATTATTTATTATTATTATTATTATGATTATTATTATTATTATTATTATTATTATTATTATTATTATTATTATTATTATTATTATTATTATTATTATTATTATTATTATTATTATTATTATTATTATTATTATTATTATTATTATTATTATTATTATTATTATTAATCATTTATTTATTTATTTTTAAATATATTAATAAATAAATAGATTATTAAAATTAGTGAATTTTTTTTTCAGTCTGAATGGGAAAAAGAGGCTTATTTCTATCTATTTTAGACAGGAGAATGGTTTCATCAATTTTTCAACATATTTTTGAAGAAGAAGAATAAGGAAAAAAAATATGCAAATTAATATAAGATCCAAAATTTATGCCTGAAATGAATTTTAAATTATAAAAATATTGGTGGAGTACTTAATTTATTAAATAATGATAATAAAATAATAATTGAAAATCAAATTAAGAATGAAAATAATATTTTTAATCCGAAAAATTATTAAAACATGTCAATGATACATTTGTTGTTTTTAAAAGTTCAAATCACTTAAAAAATTTCATAAACGACTACCCGTCCTAAACTTCACTTCATCCATCTTAAACTTCACTTATGGAGATGTTAAAAATCATAAATTATCATTGCTAGATGTCCTACTTTGTTTTAAAAATGGTAGAGTCGAAAGAGAGGTAAATTTTTAAAGTATAGATAAAGGTTTATAAACAAATTATGATTCTAATATACCTGAAAGGTATAAACTATAAATTATTAAAACTCTAATCCATAAAGCTTATAAAATCGCTTTAACTTGGGAACTCTTCAACAAAGAGATGATAAGAATAGCTAAAAATCTATTTAATAATGGTTACACTCAATTTAAAAGAGAAAATATTAAGAAAAGAAATATAAATGACATTTTAACTTCAAATAAAAATTCACTTGATAGAAAAACAAGACAACGTCTTACTTTAAATCATCAAATTTGACAAACTTTTCCAGAGAAGAGCAAAAATTAAAAGTAATAATATAATTTTATAAAAAAAAATAATAATAATAATAATAATAATAATAATAATAATAATAATAATAATAATAATAATAATAATAATAATAATAATAATAATAATAATAATAATATTAGAAATAACAAATCAGCATTTGTCTTAATATAATTTTTGCAAGACTTTTCTAAATTCCTAAAAACTCTTCCTACTTTTCATTAATTTTCTTCAGGACAATTATATGAATAAACAAAACAAATAAAATAATAATAATAATAATATAATAATAATAATAATAATAATAATAATAAATAATATATAATCAATAATAATTTATAATAATAATAATAATGATAATAAATGATAATTATAATAATCAATAATAATAATAATATAATAATAATAATAATAATAATAATAATAATAATAATAATAATAATAATAATAATAATAATAATAATAATAATAATCATAAAATCGCAATATAACATAATAATCGTCACCACAGTAATAATAATAATAATATAATAATATATGAATAATAATAATAATAATAATAATAATAAATAATAATAATAATATAATATAAAATAATAATATAATAATAGAAATAATAATTACAATATAATAATAATATAATAATAAGTATAATAATAATAATATAATAATAATAATAATAATAATAATAATATAATAATATCAATAATAATATAATAATAATAAATAATATATATAATAATAATAATTATCATTATTATTGCATATTATATTATTATTATTATTATTTTATTTTATTATTATTATTATTATTATTATATTATTATTATAATAATAATAATAATTATAATTATTATTATTATTATTATTATTATTATTATTATTATTATTATTATTATTATTATTATTATTATTATTATTATTATTATTATTATTATTATTATTATTATTATTATATTATTATTATTCATTTATTTTATTTTTCCCTATAATTAATTATTCTAAAACTAATCCAAAATATTCTAAACAACAACCTTCAGGTACAGGTGGTGGGCATGTTGGTGTTGCATCACTAGTAGAGATGATTGTCAAAAGCAATCCTACCAATGTTATAAAGGACAAAAGTTCACTATAAATTTTTTAAATTTTATTTTAGCAATATAAAAATATATATTTTTTAAATATATATTATATATATTTATTATATATATATATATTATATATATATATTATATTATATTAATATTATTTTTGTAGTAAAAAAAAAAAAAAACAAAAAATATATGTGTATAATTATATATATATATATATATATATATATTATATATAATAATATGCTAATTATATATATATATATATTATATATATTATATATATAATAAATTTTATAATAAAATATTACTATAAGTATATATATTATTATATATATTAGTACTATATATATTATATATATATTACTTAATATTAGCTAATATAGACTATTATATAATAAATATAATTATATATAAATATATTATATATATAATATATAATACATATTAATAATATTATATATATATATATATATATATATATATATGAAATAAATATATAATAATTATAATAATAATATATATTAATATATATATATTATATATATATATTTATATATATATATATATATGTTACTTAACGAGAGAGAGAGAGAGGTAAAAAAAATAGTTTAAAAAAAAGTGTTTTTTTATAAAAAAAAACGTTTGATTTTTTATTTAGTTTTCTTTTACATAAAAGGAATATTATTTAACTTTTTTTTTTTTTTAAATAATTAGAGTAATATGAGTAGAAAGTTTGTCCTGTGACTGATTTAATGTTCTGAGTACTTTTGAGATTTTAAAAAGTTTGAAGAAAAAAAATGTTATCAATCTCATAATTATTTTAACTTCCTCCTTGTTTGCTTTCGTTTCTAATTTTTTTCCTATTAAAATTTTGCATATAAATTAGCAAAAAAAAAAAAAAAAAAAAAAAAAACAATCCTACTTTAAATTCCTTTACACGTAACCAGTTTTAGTCGACTAAATCATGAAAAAATCTGAGGCTGTTCATTTTGATATTCTCTGAATAAAAATGGAAAAAAAAATTGATTTTTTGCTTTAATTAAAAAATTGATTAAAACAAATGTCAATATAATATTTTATAGTATAATATAATATATATATATATATATATAGGTATATATATATAGTATATATATAATATATATATATATATATATTATTATATATATTATATAATATATATAATATATATATATGTTATAGTAGTAGTGTTGAGTAAGTAATGTGTTATCATTATATAATCATATAATCAAATGATCATACTATATATACTATATATATATTATATATCTTATATATTTATATATATAATATATAATCAATATAGTATATCGTATATATATATAATATTAATATAAATTATATATATATATTTTATATTCTCAAGTTATAGTTATATAAATATATATATAAGTATAGTATATATATATATATCTTTATTGCATATTATATAAATATAACTTATATAAATATATATATATTTAGTATACATATATTTTGAAAAATTATATTTATTTTTAATATATATAAAAAATAAAGTATTCGATATAAACCATATAAAAATAAAAAAAATAATATAATACAAACTTTATTATATAATTTTAATTACTATTATTATATAATTAATTTTGGAAAAATTATATATAATATCATATATATTATATATATATATTATATTATAATATAATATATTTATTATATATATCACATATACTGTAATGTACAACTATATATAATATATTTTTGTTTTCTTATTTTTATATATTTTGTTTTTGTTCTTATATATTATATATTATATATATATATATATTATATATATATAAATATATTATGTATATATATATATATATTATATATTATACTTATATATATTAATATATATTATATATATATATATATATCCTATCTATTATATACTATATATATTATATATATATATATTTATATAGCTATTTATTATTATTAATATATATACTTATATATATTATATATATATATATTATATATTAGTATTATGATATATTATTATGTTATAGAAATTATATTATAATATAAATGTAAATGATATATATCTGAGTCATCTTAGGCCTACATATACCGTCTCTTAATTTATTAAGAGCTAATTAAGCATAAAAAAAACAAAAATATCAATTCACAAATGTAATACTATATTATATATGATGTAAAGATATGTTTTAACCTATATTTAAGAAAATATTATATCTAAGAAGATTTATCAGTAAAAGATTATAAGAGGCAGTTTTTTTTCTATTGTTTTCCAAACTGATAATATTGATATATATTATATACTTCACAATCGTCAGTGGGAACTTATTTGTATATATTATACTATTATTTAATTATATATAAATATAGGTATATAGTGATATATTGTATATATATAATACTAATAATTATATAATATTTCTCTATATATTATACTATATACTATACTATACATTATAATAATATATATCTAATATAGTGTAATATAATATATATATATATTATATTTTGAAATATTATAATATATTCCTTTATAATTATATTCTATATATTATATTATAGTATATATTAGTAAGTTTATACAAAAAAAATTAAGTAGCAGTAGTACTACTATTAGTATAGTGATCATAGTAAGAAATAGTAGTAAGCAGATCATAACAGTTACAAAATATTTCCTATTCTTATAAGTAGTTTATGTATCACATATAAATATTTACCCCGGTTGCGGGTTTAATTATTTTTTTTTTATTTCTAACAATATTTTAATATTCTGTCCGCCATAGTCATAATTGAAAAAAATGATGAATCTATCCCACTCAATATTTAAATCGAGAGCCTTTCTTCTTTTAAGCCATTATTGCAATATAATTCGTATTTTGTTCCAACTAACTCTATTGATGTTCACACATTATTTTTTCCCCACCCTGTGTAATGCATGGAAGACATTGTTTAACGAGACTCAAGAAATCGTTCTTGAAGAAGCTTACAATGATTATAAGAGCTATGATATCTAGCAGGCTTGTATTTACTCTGACGTTAATTCGTTATATGGAATCTGTCAATACTTAAAATCCTAGTTATTACGCAAGATAGTGTATATATCAATATATCTCGTGTGCATGTGGCCGGTATTGGTTTAGTTGTCCTGCCATTTTATTATGTAAGTAATTGGTGTGGGAGAGAATGTTATGATATTCATTCGAAAAGGCTAGTTATATATCTTAATTTCTACTAATGTATATATTATATATATCTATATATTAGTAGTACATTATATATATATATATTTCTCAATATAATAATTATTATTATAATATTATATATTATATATATATATATTTAATATATATTTATATGATATTCCTATATATATATTTATTATCTATATATACACCACCGTCCTGAACCTTGCCTAAATCAAGAAGGGGTGTAACTCATTTAACGTCGAGCAGGCCGAAGGCCGCCCAAGGATAGAAATGATCTCATTCTCCCACCGACAGTAAGCAACCTGGGACTCCTTGCTTTATTTGGTGGTGCTCTAACTGGATATCGGCAGTTTTTATAATAAATAAAAATATTTATAAAATAAGAATAAAGAATTATAACATACCATATACCTAAATATCATAAGATATCATAGATAATACACAAATCATAGATTATACATAATAAATATTACTATTACCATATTACCACTACTTTTATTTTTACATTGTTATCAATATAATCAATATTCTTAATATTTCTTTTTCTTATCATATATTTTTATTTTTACCGTTCTCAAGCAATTATTTTATATATTATATTATTTTCTTATTAACATTATTAATTATTATTCTTATTATTAACAATGGTGCAGATTTTATTGATTTAGAAATTTTACATTGAATTATTAATAATATTATTATCATCACCCTCAAACTGTGAACGTTATTGTATATTCTTTTATACTTTACTTGATTATTCATTAATATTATTATTACTCTAATACACTATATCTTCACTTATCTATAAACACAAAATCTCGCTATATACCATCATACTGTTAATCCTTAACTGTACATTCACTCACTTCATTAATTAACATGTACTCATGCATATATATATATATACTATCAAATATTATACTATCTAGGTGTATATATATATATATATATATGTTATATTGATAGCACTATATATATCTATAAATACTATATAACTATATATATATATATATACTATAGCTTAAGTGCTTAATTGGATCGTTCACGGGAAAGAGTAAAATGGCAGAGAAAGTCTCCCAGTCCAGAGCCAGCCAAATTGCAACACAATCATCATAATCGATCAACTGTACTCGATAAAAGCTATAGAGCTGAACAAATAATATAGTTTAAAGGAGAGCGAGATCTATACTAGGTTAATACCAAACTATGTTTGTTATTTGTTTCGCAAGTTATTATTTATATATATAGTAGATGACATATTTATAAATATACATTATCATTTAATTAGAGTGGTATAGTATATAACTCCCTATATTTTCATATTATACCTCATAATAATATTATATCCTATATCTTTAATCATTAGTTTTAAATTTAATAATTAATATATTACTCATATTTTTTGTAATAAATGCTTTGTAGCATTATTTATACTTAATAACTATATATTTATATATATATAATATATATATTAATATATATAATATATATGGAATATTTTGAAATCAGATAGAAAACTATTCATTAAATCTATATATTTATAAATATATATTTTATATATATTAAATATATACATATTATTATATATACTATATATTATTATTCTATATATATATATATTTATATATAATATCTCAGATATTTTATAGGTAAGTTAATGACTCCTGTTAATATAGTAGAGATACTACACTTATAATAACTAATAAGGTTAGATATTATTATATATATATATATATATATATATATGATAATTTTTAATCTATACTTATATAGTAATATATATATATATTATATATATATATAATATTTATAACTTCCATGGTATATCCTATCCTCTTTATTAACTATATATACTCTGCCTAAAATTCCCTCCAAGTTATCTGTGTGAATGTAAAGAAATATATAAGTTTAAAAAAGTCATTTATGTTGTTTAAAAAAAATATACTGATATTACTGGGAGGCTAATTTTCTTTCCTTAATTCAAGTACAAAGTTGTGATAATGTTTTTATATTAGTATTGTTGATCATTATTTATATTTGAGATATATTATTATATATACGATGATAAAGCTTTTTGTGATTATAGAGTTTATTTTGTATAGTAGTACAAAACATAAGCTATTATATTATTATATTAATTATCTAATATATAAAATAAATATTTTATACTCAATATAGTATATATATATAATATACTAGAGAGAGAGTGGAGAGAGAGAGAGAAGAAGATTAAGTAGGATACGAGGGGTTAAAATTTCCCGTTTGGGTATAAAAGGAGTGGTAGATATATTCAATAACACTACATGTTTTCCCTTAATTTTTTTTCGGCCCTCAAGCGCTCATTTCCACATTCTTTTTTACATAAATAGAGCTCCGTGTTCACTATTCTCTGCGACAAACAACTACCTACCAATAAAATTATTACAGAAAACATTTCCTAAAATTCCCTTTATGTGAAAATAATTCCCAGCGTATACTCTTCTGCTCTCTGTGAGTTCAGTGCTGGAGGCGACTAAGAGAACAGTATGAATTAAGGTGGGTAAATAGGCCTGTTGACTTGACACTACTTACATTAGACCTAATGGAGCTCGCTATTACCACTCCGTCTCCATACATGTCTCTATAAGTCTAATGCACCTGAGTCGGTTAGGTTAGCTGCGACTCCTAGTGGTATCTGTGTGTCAGTCTAAAAACTCTGGTACTCGAACACAAATTCGTATGGGTTACATGAGGAATGTTCAAGGAATAAACATCAATACGCACCAAACCCGGCATTGGAAAAGAGAAGGCCGATAATAAGATGGATTCTCCATAGAAAGTGTAAATTTGACTTTACTTCTTGTAACTTAGACCCACAAGGAATACGACACGCTGTAAACTAATCAGAAGTAGTCGGGGGCCGAAATACATGTGTATCTTAAAATTATGTGAACCAGGCTAAGAAAAATGGGAGGCTAGAGGAGTTGCAATTCTTGGGTGAGTGACGTGTAGGGAACACAGCTAGTTAGAAGTGTGCACGAATCTTTGACTGTTTTGTGTGTTTATGAGTACTTAATGTGATATCAATTTTTATGACTGCAAGAAGATTCCATCAGGTACTATTTGTACTTGAATTAGGTCCATCTTAGGTTGATGATTAGTATGAGGAGTGGGGATTTTTTCGTATATAGATCTGAGAAGCGAATATGTGATGTTATGATAATGGACAGTGAGGTTTCCGTTTGCAGTGTGAGTCTTCTAGTGTGAAGTACTGCGTGCGCTGGTATTCTTGAGGTATGGTGAATTTTTTGCGTAGTATATGGTGACTGAGAGATTCTTCCGATTGTTACGAATTACTGATAATCACAAGTGTTAATCTTTTTGGAATTCCTGGAAGAAAATGAAATGGCAGAAAGATGAATGTCTCTAGTGGGAGAGAGATATTTGTGTGAAGTATACTTTATCGAGGCATCTAAGGAATTCATAAGTTCAAACCGAGTGAATTGGTGTAGAAAGAGATAGTATCATAACACGCAAAGACTGATTTTGTGTGTGTGTCTGTGGAAGTATACTCTTGAAGATGGTATGTGATAGGTCTGAAATATTAAATAACAGAGGGTGTTGAAGAGAAATAAGAATAACTCATAGACTCCATTCTACTGTTGTTTTATGTAATAACTTAAATTAGGTGATGGAAAGGAATGAAAAGCGCAAGGAACGTGGGAGAGCTTGAGAGTGAAAAGAATAGTCCTTAGTGAGAGACTAAGATTATAAGAGAGAGGATAGATATCATAGCATTAGCGTTGAGAGCACTTGCAAATTAAAATACAAGTTTAGTAAATATATGTGAAGAAAGTAATGAAACAACAAATCTAGAACGCATAAAATGATTTAGGAAACCCTTTTTTAAGCGTGAGGTAGTATAAAGTACTGGGGTGTTAATATAACGTACGGAAGTTAAGTAAATATATGTCTATAATAGTGAGTGGGAATGATGAGGTGATTAGCAGCTAAGAGTATAAAAAAATAATCTACTATTCTTAATAATGTATGCTAAAAAGCATATAAATAAATATGATATATTGATAAGCTCTATTCATAAATCATAGAATATTGAAAATTAAATCATAGATGAGGTGGAATAATTAAAAAGAAGATAACTATAATAAGTATTATGACTATACGTAGGTGAAGTAAAAAGAGTAAATTGAATAATAATATTACGTTTATATGTAGAATATAAAGGAATGATTGGAAGTAACTGTAACATATTAAATTAAGAAGCTGTTCTGCGAAGTAAATTAGTGCGATATAAGAGTTATAAGTAAAAAAGAGGAAGGGAATTTCATAGATATGAAGAATAGGATAATATATGGCGTCTATTTCGTCGACATGATGAAACAGTTTGTATAGGGTAAAGTGTGAAGGTGATACACTTTATACGGAAATCTTAGCATGAATTAGCATAAGATGTAAGAGGTGTTGGTGAAATATGTGTATGGGGTTTGATTGAGTGTAGGATATGAAATAAGTAGATGTGGAGTTGAAACATCTATATCTATTAAAAATCTGAGCATAAATTGGAATAGTAGATTAGAAGAGGTGGTAGTTTTCGAATGCAGTTGTATTAGTGTTTGAATAATTCTTACTCTATTAAGAGACATTGTAAGTTGAAGACTTAGTGATTAACGTTTTGAAGTCAAAGGTCGATGGAGTAAAAGAAAGGAATAAGACTTTAAGAAAGAAGTATGGACAACGAGCCATTTCCTCAATAGAGTAAGGTATGAGCGACTACAGAGTTTCAGAAACTCAGCGGCGTTGTAAATAGCGATACGAGTAGGGAAGCTTCCTCTGCTATAAGGAACATTTTGGGAATAGAAAAATCGTAGGGGGTTCCCATCTGTATCTTAAAAGTTAGAAATGCAATAACTGGTGATATGAACATTTAAATCATGAATATATGATCATATTTATAGGCAAAGGAGAAGTACGGAATGTTATCTATTTTGGTGTTTAGATAGCTGAAGAAATTTAGGATCATACTTATTTTTTTTTTTTAATAAATTCACCCTCACGGCATGCCCTATTCCACGGAAGGGGACACTTCTCGTATTAGGTAATTTCTACTGAGATTCGAACTAGGAAATGAAAACCGTGACTTGCAGCCTACTCACGATTGCTCTACATCTCAAGTTTGAAGGCACGGTTAGCGAAAGTAAATTATTGAT
Source organism: Trachelipus rathkii (assembly GCA_015478945.1). Taxonomy (NCBI): domain Eukaryota; kingdom Metazoa; phylum Arthropoda; class Malacostraca; order Isopoda; family Trachelipodidae; genus Trachelipus; species Trachelipus rathkii. The sequence continues at coordinate 32,437 of JABUQX010073869.1, read as the reverse complement.
AACAAAGAGTCCCACAAACTCAGTTGATTTTATATGTTTTGGATTTTCAAAAAAAGCTTGAGTCATAAAATTGAGAATATCTGAAAAGAACTATTACACAAAATATATAAGAGAGACGAAAACATCATCATCTTGGAGCTACACATATTGACGGACAACTTATGTTGTCTTTAGGGTGAAAATTAAAGTTAGACAGGTATAAATTGGGTAATAAGAATAAACGTTCTCGCTGTGGAATTATCTCTTAAGATCAAGATGCGAGATTCTGAAGTTCCGGACATCAAGAAAGTGAAGAAGAGAGTGTAGTCTGTAGTAATAAAGAGGTGGTAGTTCAACAATAAAGTCGAAAAGAATAAATAGACACTATAATATGTTTGATTGGTAATTCTCATTAGAAAAAAATAGATCGTGCACCATAGCAAGCAGGCGGTGAAGTCTTGGCGGAATCAACCATATCTTCGGAGTCCGCCAACTCCCAAGTTATGATAACGGGGAGACGTGGACAAGGAGTATCGTTTGTATGCCGATTCATCAAGAATCTCCACGCATTTAACTTGACATAGAATTATTCAACTCTTACTATTAGTAAATTGCATTTTTAATTTTTTTGATATTTTATTGGTAACTGTTGGTTCCCCTGTGAAAGCTTTCGCTTTGTTTTTGTTTTGTTTTTGTTTTTTGAACGATTTATTCTTTTTAATTACATGATAAGTGCATTTGTGTTTCATCTCTAAAGGAGTTTTCCATAAATTACTTAGCTCTGGAGGAGTAATAGAGGTCATTGATAGCTTTATGAAGTGTTACAAAAGGGTAGTAGTTTGTCTCATTTTTAGCAATATATGATACTTCAAAATGAGATTTTGTTAAACCTAATTGTTTATATGAAATCAAATCATATATATCATTAACACTTCCTGAAATACTTAAACCATTTTTCGAAATTTCAACACAAGCTAAAATAAAATGTTTTACAAATACTTGTTTTATTTTCACTTTTTGAAATTACGTAACTATCAAACTATAAACTGGGAGTGAAGGTACAATTACAAGGTATAGATATATGATTGACAAAAGGAAAAATTAGGAGGAGTGTGGAAGTGTTTTAAAAGTGATTAAATATGTATACGATAATTTAATAGAGTAAGCAGCTATAAAGGCAGTTTATTGAATATCTATGGGATTTTTAATTCCTGAATTACTATTCTAAAATACTAAATGTACATTATAATTGTATCAGATCCCTCAATTTCTAACAATCTTTTCCTGTCATTTCTTGTTTCTTCAAGAAATTCTTTAGTGTGTGTTTTCTAATTTTAGTGTACTGCCCTATCCGTGTATTGACATAGCGGTGACATGAACGTTACTATAATATAATCTTATCTGGACATCTAATACTTTTATGTTATACTCTGTTTAGATTCTTTCTTAACTTTTAGTCTTTATGATAGATTTTATAATAAAATTTTTTTTTCTCCAAAATGGCTTGAACATTTCTTACTATTTTTGCGCAATTTTATTATCTTATTTATCAATGATCATGTCTAGTCAAGTTAAAACCGATTTAAAATTTTTATCAATGTGACCTTGATCTCAAGTCTATCTTTAATTTTAATTCTCGTAAGATGATTTTTTATGAGTAGGTTCATTTCATTCAGTGGTTTAAATCAGCCGACCACCTTTCAGTTTTATGTATATAGTTAATAAAAATATTATCGCTATTTTGATGTAACTGTGATTCTCCACTTCTGCAATATCAAAACTACTGCCAAGACCTTTTCTTAAATGACTAATAGTAAATCCCTGCTTATCAGTTCTATTCTTATAGATGAAGTGAGCTTTATAACTTGTTGATAAAATGTCTTGGCAATTTTCATTTGGCAGTTCTGGTAAATTATTGCTCACCATTATTATGTGCATTTGAAAAAATTACAACAACACCTCTCTTCCTAAGACAAATGGGATACTTATGGCATTGGGTAGGGTAACTCTGGAGTAGGGATGCTAATAATCATCACTCTGGCTGCCTTGAAAAATTATCTTAGCAAAGTATTATTAAGTCATAAAGTCATATTAGGGAATAACGACATTTATAATATGATTGTGCTGGAGTTCGAAAGGTGACTGAGCTTTTTAGCTATGTTCGGTGATATAGTCATGATACGGTATTTTAAGCAAAAACCTCAGGTATTGATACGAAAGATAGCAATCCGTCGCTATACTGTTCAGTTATAAAGCTATGAAAAAACTCATAGTATCTTTATACTTTATTTTATTATTTTTATATATATTATATATGTGGTCAGTAATATATAAAATACACGACAATTCACTTAATACCAAAATGCGTAAATTCGTGAATCGCATAGATTACGATAATTACCTCTCATAACTAGTGGAGTAAACAATATACCTTACGATAGTTAAATAATATTTAATATATATTTAAATAATATTAAATTTATGATGTAACTCACAGGATTCTTGTGAGGAAATGCTGTCAGATAAGATAATAACTTATAATATATTTCGCGACAAGCTCATGACTCTCGTAAGATAATATAATATATACAACTTACTAAATAACTGACTACCTTGAGAGATCAGTATATATTCATCTTTACTTCAGCGGACGTGAAGTAAGTTTGCTAGAAAATAGATTACACACGCTTAGAATAGCGTACTTAAATCTTATCAGTGTATATTACGGTGTACGGTTAATATAATATAGTCTCAATCGTCTTCTTGTGAGTTTATTTCAGTGGAAAAGACTACAAAATAATAGATGGCAATTGAAACCGCTTTACGCCTATATTAGTACTGAGTGAAATAATTCATCGTGTAGGGTATACGTAGTATCTCGACTAATTTATATATACGATACTCGCTCTCTATTCTGTGATACGGTATAGTGACCTAATTCACTTAGTAGTAACTTATTTTAATAGACTTATTCCTTAGTGAACTGATAAAAATTTATATTATATACTCCTCGCATGTAGTATTATTCATAATTATATATGAAGGGCTATAAAAGATATAGACTCTATTTTATAGATCCGTAAGGTACTTAAAAATATATTTTAAAGTGAGTTTTCAAGACCATTTACTAGTATTCTGATATTTCCTATATCATTTAATTATACTCGATAAAGAGGGCGTTACCTGTAGGGTTGATATGAGGGGACGAGCAACCTGTGCGGGCATCCTTAATGATAATCTACGTTATTTATATATATTATATATATTAATTATGTGACTAATGTATATATATAATGTTTAAATTATATAAAACAGATATATATTATATTATAGTATTTAATATATAAATAAGATAGAATAGTATATTTAAGTAATAGAGTATATAAGTAAATGTATAATTTTCAGAATATGAATTATATGATATAATATTATATATAACTAAGTATTAATACATTATTACTAACAACAGATATAAAAGATAATAATATAACGTATACAATAAAGATATATATATATATATTATAGTAATATATATGTAGATATTGTCTTTATATTTATAGTGAATATTATAATTAATATAATGAAATTTAAATTTAATATATCTGATATATTATTAATATATAATATATATATGTATATATTATATAATTAACCATTCTTATATTATCTTTCTTATTATTTCATATTTACTATCTTTAAACCATTTTATATCTCTAATAATGATATATTAATATATTATGATATATATATAGTAAATTAACTATACTAGAAAAATAGCATCAATAATTATTTGTTGATGAGCTTTATAAATATATTATTTATATGTGGAGGATAAATTCATTATTTCTATATGTTATTTTATTGATATTATCATATCAATATATTACCTTATGTATAGCTCACCTTTAAAAAAGAATAGATAATAATATGGGCGTAACTCATCAATTTTTTTTGGGCTTTTATAATTATAGAGTGAGATCACCAGGATTCTAATTATTTTTTTTGTATCATAGTACTTTTCAAGGCAAAAGTCACTACCTCATAGCTATTTTATTATATTTAGATATTTATTTATATTTGGAGAGTTATTTCGTGTGATGTATATATTATAGGTATTTATTTGATTATTAGTCGTCTATTTATATGTATGATTTGATTATTATTTATGTGTCACACACACGAAGTACGAATCTTTTGTATATACCATTCCGCCAGGTGAGACATAATAATATATAGATATAATATTATATAATTTATATGATGATATTATTTATATATAAAATAATATAATATATTATATATATATTATATATATATACTCATATAGTATTAATCTATTATATATATATATATAATGATTATATGATATATATATTATAATGAATAAATATATATAATCCGAAACTATGATATAATAAATATATTATTAATATATAGTATTTAAAATATATAAAATATAGAATCAATGTATCAAAGTTCAAATCAAATAGAATTAATCGTTTTATACTTTCGATTTTTATTATAATATATATATTATATATTATTTATCAATATATCTTTTTAATATTTACAACTACATATATATAATATTAATTATTATTTTATGATTATAATGATATTAATAGGTTGGCTCTAAGAAGTTAAACATTATAAAAGTTATAAACTAAAATGAATAAAAAATTTTGTATGCGTGAGTTCATAATATTATATAAAAATTATAATAGATAAGTAAATAAAATCTCAGTCTGATATTATTTATTAAGGAAAAGATTTCGTTTTTTTTCTTTTGTATTATCATATTATATTTTGTTTGTGTGAAATATATAATAATAAATATACACTTTACTATATTAATATTATAAATAAAAAATAACTTTGACATTGAAATGTTATATGATATTTCTCATTATTTATTATTATTTAATCACGTATATATATATATTTATATTGAGGAAGTTTATTAGAAACCCTATAGAAACATATTAATATAAGAAAGTCGTATTATGAAAGCCATTTATATTAAAAAGCCTATTAGAAAGTCTTAATGTTATCATATTATATAAACCTATTAGGATAGAAAGTTTATATATATATATATGTATATATATTAATCTAATAGTATATATAACTATACTATATATAAAATACTGATAATAATTAGAATTAGTATATAAGTGAAATCTAACAATATATTATTAATTAATTTATAGTGAATATAATTTATGAAATGTATTTATCGCGATGGTATATTGTTTATTATTATTCACTCCAAGTTTTTTTCATTTATAATAAATTAATTATAAGTAGATATGGAATTTCATAGAATATATTTAACAATTATATATATTATAAAAAATACTTTATTATTATCCTATTCAGGTGTGATGCATGTTAATTTTATAAAGTGTTTATAATAAAAGGTTAACGTTTTACTACGTGTGGTATATTTATATAGTGATATCGGTATATATTACGATTGGTATATAGCTCCATATATACTAGATAATTGTAATTAAGTTGGTAAGTGTTATTAATTAAATATATATTTATATAATACTATATCCGATAAATATCCACAATTTAATACTATATAGAGATAATGTGATACTCTTTTTCTCTATATTACAATATTATACCTATCGAGATGAGATATACCGATTAGTAAATGAAACATAAGTAAGTCTTTTAGCTATAGGAGGGTGTGAAATATTTTTTTACTACTAAATATATTTAAAACTACAATTGCTGTGTAAATCGGTGATAGGAAAAGTATTTATGTATATACAGTAACTAAGTGAATGATATCCTTTGTCTTGTAATCATAACCTTATATCTAAAGCTCTCACGTTACGATTACAAACGGAAATTATATCAAGAGTAAGTTTAGAATAATAGAAAATCAAAAGACAGGAGATTACTTCATCTATAAGATGGATGAATGAAGTAAAGAAGTTGCTATCTAGTGATATGTGACTACTCAATTAACATCCATATATACCCCTCTCATTGACTCCAAAGAAAAGACTTAACAAGCTTATAACCTCTTTTCATGGATTTAATACTCATGCCCAATCACAAAGATATAGAGGCGCCTGAATGTCTCTCTTATACCGTATATCACTATTGAGAAGTTATTGTATGAGTCATACGATGATCTTTTTGACGTTTCTGTGATACTACTACAGAGTGAGGTCAGACCAACCCTTACCATCCGTATATGAGCCATAATAAGACATGTATATATTTATGATACTTTACTCACTTTATTAACTCACAGAGTAATGATAAAGTATTATTACCACTATGATTTTAATATATACCTAGTATATATATATAACTCTTTTCATTCTTTATTCATTAAGAGTGGAACGTTTTTTTACAGGATGGAGCATGTAGCTACTATTAGATGAGTGGAGTTCATCAAGTGCAATAATAGATATATTACATAAACTACTTTATCAACTTCCTATGCGTATTAATTCTCATTATAACTGGTCTCGTATATCATCTCTCAAGAAGCTCTCGTACACATTCGTCTATTACTCATTATCGATTCATTATTCTTAATCAGAAAGTCATATGTACTATTGCTCAACATGTGTATAAATTTTTATAAGCAGAGTATTGAGTCTTCATTCATTCTCTATAACATGATATATTTTAGTTTTTGTTCGAGAAGAAATAAGTATAAATATTTTATTTACACCCTCACACCAGTATCCCTTAAAGATAGCATATAATAATATAAACGCGAATACAATCTACCCTTTTATCATGTAGTATATATATCAAATAATACTAGTGATTGACGAAAACAGATGCTTTATTTATACTGATACTCGAACCGATAAGTACTAGGGCGAATTTTGCAGTTAGGTATATACCATTCCTGATCTAAACTCAAGGTGAAGAAGTAAGGATGCAGTGCTCAATCCATATAATCATAATACACGGCTGAATATAATGAATAAATTCAAGTAGTAGTATTATATAATAACCTACACCTTTACGTAGTAGTTTCCGTGATGGAATCATTTCGTCTTATTCCAGCCTGGATGAGTTATCCAGAGGGTCATAGAGGCGACTCTCAAGTCAATACCGTATTGTCATCATATATATATGACTTTATAGTGGAATAATATAAAATAGTATAATATATTAACTATAGTGATATGCAGTAAATTACTCGTTTACAAATAAAGAGACCATAAAAGTTGAAAAAAGGATACAATAATTTCCGTATAGATCTATATCCTCATTCGTTGACTAGAAATTTTCGTATTAGATTTCATAATAGGAGGGTAACAGCAGTCTATATATATATAATATATATATATATCATACTAATCTTTTGTACGTTATCAGAATTTTACGCGATCGCAGCAAAATATTAAGGTGCGCATAATTTCGACTAACTTGTCGTAATGTAAATAAGTAAACAGTAAGAAAATGGATTCGTAGAGACCATTTTTAGAAAATTTAACTAGAAGTATCATCTCTTTTACCATAGACTCAACAAGTATTCGAGTAATCAATACATCGGGATAATTAGCTTTAGTACTCTTAGTATATCTATTATTATATATTTTATAGTATATTATATAGTATATATCTAACTTAGGTGGAGGCTCAACTATGCAATAGTGTTGCTATTGTCTGTGAGGGACATAAGATAGTATATTAGTAGTCATAACTTTAAAGTAATTTAAGTTTCACTTTTAGTTATATCTGGACTACAATCTCCTGTTTTATATGGATAGTATTATATATTATAGTCCACGAGTGTATAAAAGGATCTTCTATCATTCTTTATACGCAATATAAGTACTTTTATGTCAAGTACAGTCACCGTTACTATAGTTTGAATGGACTCTCTCGAGGCGTATTAAAGCCATTATATCATAATGACCGACTGATATATATAATTCATCTATATTCACGTATCTATTACTACGAGTTCATTCCAATATATAATGTGGTAGATCCAGAACCAAAGATACCCCACGACTTACATAATAGTAGACTCTTCACATATATGTATCTCACAACAGGAATAAAAGGACATGCAAGTGACTCTACTCAATGGGTATAGTTTATATTATATTAAATATGCATAGTTTAGGCGGCATAAAAATCTAAGTTCAGCTTATATCCCTCAAAAGTATAGTACTAGTAGGTATACTGCTAAGTACTCCTTTCAGTCTTTAGTGAAATACTTACTGCCGTTGTACTCTTTTGAATTTACTTCTATCTACTCCTATGATCTATATCGTTATATCTCTTAAGCAAAATAGAAAGACTTGGTATATCTAATGAGGCACTACTATGTATGTCTGAATCAATTATATATAACAAAATTATCTATTTTAGTCTACTAAGCGTCTACTCAGTGATGTACGCTGACTCTACAAAACCTATACTAGTGTGAATCATATATCTATTCAGAACATTCTCTAATAAATTCACATGCATAAAAACCATAATCGTGTGTCATATCCATAACTAAAATGAATGATCATTATGAATACTTCTTACTATTCATTATTGATCTTTTAAGCTGCCGATAGTAGTAGAGGCTCCGCGTCAGTTAATATTATAAGATCGAGTCTATTAATAATAATATCTTCCTCAATGAGTGATATTAAATACCAAACATTAATTAGTACTTACACAAATTTGACCTGCAATTATCTTACTATTGAGTCAATAACTGTTATTTCTACGTTTAGTGCTATTGTTATAGCTCGCATAGTACTGCATAATTAGACACCTATTCAGCGTGCGTGTGTGAAGTAGTAATATCCAAAATAACAAACTATGAGTAGCTCTACTATAAGTATCTTATATATACTTTAAATAACGTTACTTATCCTATAAGGTATAGTTCATCAATAATTCTCTATAATTTAATTTATAATCGAATGTCAATCTATCTACAGTCATATAGTCTAACCGCTATCTCCGTTCTCGTTTATATGACCCATGAGTGTAAAACTATTAAAATATGGTACAAATGTATGTAAATATCTACATATTAGCCTATAATAATAAATATAATACTAAATATAAATATTAAAATGGGATTATTATCAGCATAGAAATATATATCGTAGCGCCTCATATATTGCCCTCAAATATTAAATAAGTAGCGTTATATACTTAGGTTAGTTCTAGTCTATACTTTATTTCTATCTACATACTTACGACTCTCTCATTCCTAGCTAGCTTTAACTCTCCATACGGGTGTAGTTATAATCCTTATGTGTAGAATTAGTTAGAAATAGAAAAACTGCTAAAATATAGTAACTACATGGTACTGATAATATCATAAGTGCGTTACTGGATAAAATTGTTTATACGCTAAATAGTTCTTTATTTACAATAGTTCTCTTATCTACGTACCTAATATTATTAAGCTATAAAAGTAATTATCTCAGTGATTATCTATATAATAAATATAGGTCAATATATATAATCAATAATATCCTCATATAAAACTCTCTATCTATATTACTATACAGTGTGAGCGAATACTCACTATTAGTGGTATAGGAACTTCACAGCTTACATCTCTTATTGCGTACCATAGGATTTCAATTCCTTATGTTTAACTATCATATACCTTCTCATTCTCTCAAATTATATATTTAGACTGAATCTATTATATTTTACGTAATCAACATTCTCAAAATTATAATTCCATACATGAGTCATAGTAGACCTTGATAATATGTTAGATACATTTGATTAAAGTTTAATTATGATTTACATACTCTACAGATAATACTCATATAGTAATATACAATGTAATACTGTAATTATCACCATGTGCTCCTCATAAAAGATTGTTATTGATATCATGAGATACTCCTTCGTTATCCGATCAATTACCCTTGAGAAGTTAGCTCATCTCAGTCAAAATATAACAAGTACTCAGGAAGTATTATCTCGACATATCTACTGAAGATCTAATGAGAATATAAATTATATCTATCATATATCGACCTATTATCTCATACAAAGTATCTTTTATTATTGTGGATAGTATTCTCTATATAGGTGAGGGTTATATTCACTCTACCATTTCTTATATATGTTATGTCGTTGATACGGGTGACCAGTACATTAGCATAATGATTAGATACACAGGTATAGTGAGATTAGTATGAGTAAGGTCATCACCATATATATAGGTAAATACTAGGTAAGTAATCTCTCATGGCTTATTTGTTATGACGGACTAAATTCTTAATATAGATCTTTATATCTTCTATACTTATGCTATAATGCTCAATTCTGCAATATGAGGTAGTGGTAAAATAACTCAGTATAATAAGGTAGGGTGAGTGATACATTTATTATAACATACCTATCATACAATTCTATGATCTATTGTGGAGGCCGTACTCTCTTCACTAATCAACTATAATCATATTTTAAATCCTACGTAATATTACGGTGCGTATAATTAGTTACATCCATTTAATAATTCTGTACTCTAAGCCTCTCAAAAATATAGACCTGTTCACATATCGATAGTTCTATTCAATTACTCACAATGTTTTACAACATTCCCTCAATACTTATATTAAATGTACATCTAATGCTCACATCCTTTTTACCGTGCTGACGTGGTGTGTTTGATTACGGTGTACGTCTCTATATTAACACCTTATTTACTCATCCATTATAGATATAATTTATTTCTCATTCTATTCTCTATTTATACTATGCTCTTATTTAAACACTCTTCTATCTCTCTCTCTCTTTCTCTTCGTCGTTACTGCGTATCTCTTCTTCTGATATCTTCACTATCTGCTATCTGTATTCATATATTATGTTAGTGGATGGTAGGTGGTAATAATTATTATACTATATATACTCTATACACTCTCATTATACTTCTTTATACTTACTATTTACTTTCACATGTATATTTATAGTTATATTATAATATATAAATTTATCTAATAATATTATTTACTTCTAATAAGTCTATATATTATTATCTTTCATATAATATATTGTATTTTTACGTCATATTTTTATATGGTATAAATCTTATCACTTATTATATATGTAATATATATATATGATATATATTGATGAATAATAACCCAAGGACAAGAAAAACAGTGATAGGATATGATAGAGCGAATATAAATCAGTTATATAACTTGTTATTATATTTGGAATCATATGTAAAGATAATATTCTTACGGTCAGTATAACTCTGATATAAAATATATATATGAAATAGGTTATACATTAGTGAAGAGCAAAAATGATAATATACTAATATTCTAGTATATATTAGGCTTATATATTATTTACCAATCGTCGTTATATATATAAATGTATATCGTTTTTTTATTATATAATCAACTTAGAGTTATGTAATAAAGCGTTTATTGGGGGTATATATATTATAGAGTATATTGGTATGTGTGTTTATATGATAGAAGTGATTGACAAAGCCTAGACTGAATGGTACAAGTGCTCATATAAAGTAAGGATCTTAGATAATATAAAGCGGTAAAAGTATGAGTATTGAGAAACGATATAATGAATTTCTCGATAGTAAATAGTTAACGTACCTGTGCTATATTTATATATATTCATATATACATTAAATAATATAGGTTGTATGTGATGTAAATGCCTCATAGTTGCGTGTTAGTAGTATTTCAATGCTATTAGTATATATATATTAATAATATAGTGATGATAGTAGTAACGATTATCATGTTTTACGTAAGGTTTGATAGACTAAATATCAGTTTCAGATGATAGCTAGTGTGTATATTTAGGTCAGGATTTTAAATAATAAGTCATATTATTAGTAACCCTTAATAAAATAGTAGTGTTAGCTCTCTTCATGAGCCTATAGGCTTACAGGTCTATAAACTCAAAGAGTAATATAATGGACGATAATTGAGATAACTACTCCTCCTAGATCTTGCGTAATAAATAAGGAATTATATGATTACCCACGAGCAATATACTCTTCTATACTCTGACCATATATTAATGTTGTCTATTTAGTAACATGGCTCATAAAATAATACTATAAATAGTAACAAATGTTAATCGCACCAATAACATTGCTAATAGTATAAATAGTAATAATAAAGATAAAATATATAACGCAGTGAATAATTGGCTAAATAATTATGAACAGAAAACTAATTATAATAAATAAGACAATTAAAATAATTAGTATAAATATTAAAGTATAAATATCGTATTAATAATAGAGGTCTCAATTATATAAAATTTAATAAATGTGTGCTCATAGTGAATAATTATAATACAATAGAGTTACTCGATAAATTATAGAATTATTGCAGTCATAAATCAGTATTTCATATTTAAGTATCACAATAAAATATTATGAGATAAGAGATTTGAAAACTCTCATAAATAACAATAATAGTGCTATAGATGTTATATGAACG
>JABUQX010073868.1:7500-15000 GCA_015478945.1 Trachelipus rathkii | reverse complement strand
TACGAGAAACACGTGTGGTGGAGCATGGTTTAAATGTAGCGAGCTTACAGAAGCTCGAGTGATCTTCTGGGTTTCTGTTTCAGATTTTTTTTTTTTTTTTCATCATTTTAGTTTTCTTTTCGCAGACGAACTCCTGGTCGGGTTTTAGGTGAACGACTCGTTATTGGATTTTTTTTTTTTTTGGATAGATAATTTCTTATACGCTATTTTTCAATTTCATTATCATTACAAAAAAAATCTTTAAATCGGTGAATATTTGAATGTCCATTAAAAATATAATGCATTTTTATCAAAATATTTGTTGTACCAATTTTTATTCTTTTTTATTTAAAATATCAATTTGAAAGTTATAAAACATTTGAATATTAAATTATTTTTATTAATATTGTACTGCATATAGTATTGAAATTAAAATTATATTAATAGTATAAAAGTTATTGCTATATCGATATTGGCATATTTGCCAATCAATATGTGGCACTATATATCCCTTCCCTGCAAACACAGAGTGGCTTTTTGCAAAAGTGTACTCGGCTCGAAGCTTTTCTTCTTAAGGTAGGAAAATCATAGACATCAGAACATCAGTGACATAAGGAGTGTCATGTACATCGGATTACATCATGGACATTTCTGAAACATCATGGATTTCTTGATATTGTTGTTAGTGTTGACAGAAAATAGTAACATAAGCTGAGTTGGTAGACCTGGGATTAACGACGTGACTGATATTTCTGTCTTCACAGTTCTATTTGTTGCTTGAAGGTATCATTGTTTTGACATTTTGAAATTGGTTTCAGTGTCGACGGAAAATAGTTACATTAGGGCTGCAGGTGGTAGACCTGGGAATAAGAACGGTGTTGTTACTGAAGTTCCCGCTTACACTTGTTGTTAGTTGTCTGATGCGTCTTTTAGAGAGTGTTCTTCTTTCTTGGTTTACCAATATAAAGGGAAGGAAGACTGTGAAAGTTAATTTTGGATTGTTCACCACTTCAAAGTGTTGGTGTTATGTAAGTTCGCCTCAGTCTTTTTATTAGCCCAATCATAAAGACCCTGAACACAAAACTTCGGAAATAATTAGGGTAAAGTTAATTTTTATCTATTGATAGACCACTTACTAAAGCGAAGCATTTCTGCAAAAGTCCTTCAAAAAATACCCCGGGAGCTTTCCCCCGAGCTCCCCCAAAGGGTAAAATGACAATATTTATGGAACAACCATTTATGTCCGTTACTAATGATCAGGTCAAGATAAATTTTTGTGTTGTCTTTTGTTATAAGTAGCCACCAATATTATTTATGTTAATATTTACGCTAAACCTTATAATTTTTTGACAAATTAAAGTAAGGAAGTGGAAAAAGTAGGTTTTCTAATTTGAAACTTTTGATTTTTGCGCTATAGTAATTTTTTTACGTGTCATATTATGTGAAAATCATTCCTATACAAGTTATAGCCTACACTTTTGTGAATCTACTGATGTACAGTTTTATTTATTTATGTGCGATGCAAATTGGGTTCACCGAGGAAATAACAATTTGATGTAAAACAATATGATATGATATTTTCAATACAGTCGACCCACCATGCTACATTGAATACTTACTTGTCAGTAGAGTTGAGGCTGTTGGAAGGAATAGTTGTTTAACGTCTTATCTCTTATATTTCGTGTGTTTGTGTTCACTGTCAAGGAACATTTATAAGTTCGCTTTAAGGGTTTAAGCTCTGTGTCGAGTGTTTCAAGAAAACCCCGTTAACCCACTTGAGATATATATATATATATATATATATATATATATATATATATAATTATATATATATTATATATATATATTATATATATAATATATATATATATATATATATATATATTATATATATATATATATTTATAAATATATTATATATATATAATATATATATAATATTATATATATATAATATATATATAATATATAATTATATATATATAATATAATATATATATATATATCTATTATATTATATAATATATATATATATATATAATATTCTTTAATCATTTTATTTCTTTTAAACGTTTCAGTGATCGTAATGTTTCTTTTATAAAAAATAAACAGTTCAAGTATGGTGTGTATTTTTTGTGGAAACAAGTTAGAGGGCGACACAGTATTAGTTGAAAAGGGAATAAAATCGATTATTCAAGCAAGTTTACAAGTAAAAGATGAACTTCATGAGAGGATGAAAGAAAAAAAACCCATTAATTGTGCAGGCAAAAATATACTCTTCCTTCTAGTATTGGGGGTGCTATAAATACAAAAAAAAACGTGACACTGCACCTTCAACGTTTTCTGTGTTGAGGAGTTCAGAGGGGAAATTCGATTTTAAATATGATTGTTTCATCTGTGGAAAACCAGCATTGGTTGATTTAAAGTGTCCACAACACCGCAGGAAACCTGTTCACCTTGTCTCTACATTAGAAATCAGAGAAAATATAATAGCAATATGTAATGAACGATGTGATGACTTGGGGGACAGAGTCAAATGTAGACTTCTTAATGTTAGCGACCTTGTGGCATCTGAAGCACGGTATCATAAATACTGTTATAGGGACCTCTTAAAATGTACACCACGCAAAGATACAGTCGGAAGGCCGAAGTCAGAACTAGGTGAAGCTTTTGACAAACTTTGCGAATACATAGAAAATACCGATGAGTGTCAGTTTACTATGCAAGAACTACAGAGTATAATGAAAGGTTTTTCAGGTCTCCAGGAGACTTACACTGATAAACACTTGAGAAATCTTCTTAAAGAACGCTTTAAGGACCGGTTACTTATGTCCAATATTGCTGAAAGAGTAAACATTGTATGTTCATCCGATACTGCCAATAAATTAATTGATCAGTTGTACGTTGATAAGGAAACAGATCTTGCAACAGAGCGTATGAGAATTGTAATAGCTGCTGCAGACATTATTAAAGAGGACATACAGAAAATGCAGTACGATTCAAGTAAATATCCAAGCATAGATGAGATTAGATCCGGAGGTGAAAAGTTGGTTCCAGATAGTCTTAGATTCTTCACTAACAGAGTTACAAAAAAGAAAAAAACATCTTGTGTAAATAAAATCGGAAGTAAATGTGCTGTGATAAACCATGCGATAATTTCTGCTCTCAGACCAAGGTCATTTCTATACCCTATTCAAACATCAATGAGTTGACACTACTTGCAGCAATGGGACTTAAAGTTAGGTTACTTAATAGTTAGGTTGGTTTATATACAAATGAAGTATGGGCGAACCTATGGAACGCACATACTTTCAGGAATTTAATTTTAATAAGTGATGAAACATTTATTCAATATGTGTTTGACAATGCGGACGTCAACGTACGAACGCTGGATGGGTTAAACACTTTCCACGCCATGGGTGGGATTCAATGTATATCACCCAGCACATGCGTTGCAACACAGACAGAGGTCGAAAGAATTTCATCAGGAACATTTAACCCCGAAACGATTCGTGTGCTCTCCTACAGAAAGAGAAACCTCCAAAGTGAACTGTCCAATATTTTGGTCGAAGATGCAACTGACTTGAAAGCTGCTAGAGGTATTACTTGCGAAATGCACCACACGATGCTTCCCATCAATGTTATGTGGCTTGCTGGCTCAAACACCCAGCCAGGGTGGAATGGATTCATGACTTCTATGATGAGTACTAGTAGGGAAAAGTGTGAGACCACATACGTATTAGGAGTACCATTCATAAACTTGGACCCTAGCAATCCATCCACAATTTTTTCGGCTCTTAGCTATGCTTCAGGACAATGCAAGAAACAAAACCGTGCCTGTATTGTGACATTTGATCAACCATTGTTATTAAAGTCGTCTCAAATCGCAGCATCTGCAGAAAGCAGTAGTGATATATCAAAAGTTATATTGAGGCTACGAGGATTTCATCTCCTCATGTCCATCTTGTGTTCTGTTGGCAAGATTATGGAGGGAAGTGGTTTGGAAGCACTATGGGCCTCTGTGTACGGGCGAACAACTGTAGGCCACATGATGAATGGACATGCATATGCGAGGTGCGTTCGAGCATACAGTTTAACTGCTTGTGCTATCATAAATGTGATGAAGGAAACTTTTCCCGATGTGAAAGACTCTATGCAGTTTTTAGAAAAATGTTCCAATGAACTGGTAAGAAACGAACGAAATGAACAAGATGTTCTTGAAGAATCTGCAGTAATGGAGGCTTTGCAAAAGGTAAATGATTGTTTAAGGAACATTCAATCTCTGAGTCGAACAACTAAGCTGTGGGTGAACCTTTTGAAGTGCATTGATCTCATAATGCGATTTATTTTCGCTGAAAGATCCGGAGACTGGGATTTGCATTTAAACACAACCATTGAAATGCTTCCCTATTTCCATGCAGCCGGACACTTACCTTATGCAAAGTCCGCTCAATTGTACATTCAACAGATGACTAAAATTGACTCAAAACTATCTGAGCAAGAATTTGCTTACTTTAAGGAAAAGGGATTTTTTACTGTCAGGCGAAAGGGTACACATTGGTCTGGAACGTGGACTGATATGTGTATAGAACAAGGCCTCATGCGTCCTATGAAATCCGTGGGTGATCTAACACATGAACGAGACATAATGGACAGAACTCTATCGAAATCGGTCCTTGGAACTCACTTCTTCCTTAAAGTATAGGAAGCCATTGAAGATTTTTTTGGAACATCAATACAATATAATGAGCGACATGTTGAACTACGAGAGTCAAGAAAGCAAATAGATTGATGTGATTTACTAAAGTTTACCACGTGGCTACAGCAGCACAATTCGTTCACCTAACTCTCTGGAGAACTAGTGTCCTTGGAATCTGGATTTGTAAGTGACAATTTGGTAAATTGTGACCAAGCTTCTGCTTTGGATTTAAACCTATTTACAAAATGAAAGGAAAAAATTTTGAAGAGCTCAAACTTCACAGAAAAACTACCGTAGATATATTCTCAATAAGTATTGGAAAAACGCAATCATTGTTTTTGACGGATATCCCAATGAGCCTACTACCAAGAATGAAGAGCAGAACAGAAGGGCGGCAAGACATTCATCCTGCGATATCGCGTTTCAGAAAAACACAGTTTGTGTTACAGCAAAAGAGGACTTTTTGGGCAACAAAACAAATAAAAAGAAATTGACGCTAACTCTGGGATCAGAACTTCAAAATCATGGACTGAGGGTGATAATATCGGAAGAAGATGCCGATGTAGACATTGTAATGACAGCAATAAACCAAATTAACGCTAGTTCTAACGTTGTAGTTGTGGGGTCAGATACAGATTTAATTGTATTGTTAATTGCGCTGTCTCCTGAACGGAAAAATATATATTTTCGTAAAGAGACAGGTGGTGCTATTTATTCAACCGCCATATACAAGATAGAAACATTGATTGAAAAGTACAAGAGTTCCCGACAACTTCTACTATTTACCCATGCATTGACTGGCTGTGATACGACCTCTTGTTTTTATGGTATAGGGAAAATAAAAGCAATGGAAATGCTTAAGTTATCAGAGACTCGCAGTGGGCCGAGATCTTTCTGGATGTTACTACATCAAAAGAAGAATTGTTGGCTGCCGGAGAGAAATTTGTGCTGTATTTGTATGGGTTGAAAAAATACTCTACGTTGAACGATGCCCGATATTACAGATTCTTGGCTTTGACAAAGAAAAGTGCGCTAAGATCTAACTTTGACCTGGCAGAACTACCGCCGACCTCAGAAGTTTGCCATCAATACGGTCGCTCAAAGTGCTTGTACAAATTCAGAGATGACTAGGAAACAAAACTCCCCGCCACAGAGTGTGGATGGAAAATAGAAACTATAAAACGGGATAGAGATTTCAAAAGAACACTGAAACCATTTACGACATCCAAACCATTTGCTCCAGATGATCTGTTACATCAACTATCTTGCGCTTGGAGAAATGGATGTGGTGGTTTCTGTGGATGCAGAAAAGCAAACTTGGTATGTTCTCCAATGTGTGAGCATTGTAATAGGTTGTCATGCTTAAACTCACAATTTAATTTCGAGGAAGATAGTGTGGATCCACCTTCTGTAGAATGAAGCTGTACACATTGTAAATAGCAGCGATTGAATATATGATAGAAACAACAAATTAAATGTAATTAAAATGTAAACATAAAAGGAGCTGGATGTCAAAAGAATATAAAGTATACAATATATAGTGGTGGGTGGGTTGTCCGTGATGCTGTAAAGCACTTATCGCTATGTAATACAGTGTTTTTAAACAGCTGCCGGTTTGGCCAGTCCGGGACACGGCGGGTCCATAGGTGGTGGATGATGGAATGGCCCTTATATTAGTGAAAAGGGTTAGGGGAAACCCCTCCCCCCGAACAAAATCTGGCATAAGCATTAGAAATTGTATTGAAAATATCATTTTATATTGTTTTACATCAAATTGTTATTTCCTCGGTGAAGCCAATTTGCATCGCACATAAATAAATAAAACTGTATATCAGTAGATTCACAAAAGTGCAGGCTATAACTTGTATAGGAATGATTTTCACATATGACACGTAAAAAAATTATAGCGCAAAAATCAAAAGTTTCAAATTAGAAAACCTAATTTTTAAGTTTTGTATGCTCCAATTTTGACACCGTTCTGAGCACCTTAAACTAACTATTTATATATTAATTTACTCCTTAGAAAAAGTATGAAAAATATATTATATTTATATACTATATATATATATATATAGCCAAAAACTAATATAATATATATATATATATATATATAAAAATAAAATATAGTAAATATAAATATATATTATATATATATATATATAATATATATATATTTTATAAACGCCCTTGGTTTTACACAACCATTATTGCCCCACCTAACAAAATAATAGCATTTGTTAGCTTAACTCACAGAATCAATAAAAATAACTTTAATATAAAGCGAAGTTGAAAATAAATATTGATATGATATAATATAAAATTTTTAACTTATCTTGTTCTCATAATCATTAAAAAATTATTGGAAAGTATTAAAAAAAGGAAAAATAAAAATAAAATAACTTATGGGTAACTATTTTAAACACTACAGACTTTGACAAAACAATTTCATAGCCTTAGCTTTTCGATTGTAAAGTATATCACATTGCGAATTGTTAAAGTATATTATTATGACGTTTACTTTGTATGAAATTAAAATCATTCGACCGCTTTTAGCATATTTTCCATGCGATAGGAAGTATAGTTCCTTCCAATTCAGTTATTTATTAATATTAAATTCAAAAGTTTCGCTAAAGATTAAAATTTTAATATAAAAAATATTCATTAGCAATTTTACACAAGGTTTTAAGGAATAATATCAGGTCAAACTAAATTAATTTCGAAATAATAATTCATGATTAGGCCAATGAGTGATAGAAATATGGATTTTGATACAAAAAAAGTTTCTGTAAATACATATATATTATATATATAATATATATATA
>JABUQX010073868.1:0-2500 GCA_015478945.1 Trachelipus rathkii | reverse complement strand
CACACTCTCTTCACATTCACCACACAAAACCATATATATATATATATATATATATATATAATAATATATATAATATATAATATATATATATATATATATATATATATATATGATATATATATATATATATATATATAATATATATTATAATATAATATATATAATATATATATATATATATATAATACATACATAAATATATATATATATATATATATATAATATATATAATATATATAATATATATATATATATATATATATATATAAATATATATATATTATATATATATATATATATATATATATATATATGTATATTAATATATATATATATTATATATATATATATATATATATATATAAATATATAATATATATATATAAATATATATATATATATATATATATATATATATATATATATATATATATATATATATATATATAATATATCTATATATATATAAATATATATACATATAAAAATATATATATATATTAATATTATATATATATATATATATATAATATATATATATATATAATATATATAATATATAATATATATTATATATATATATATATATATATATATATAGGCGAAATGGTGATTGATTGAATTTAGATGGTTGTATAACAAGGCGTTTATGGAGGAAATAGGTCCGAGGGATTGGAGGAAAGCAAAATTAGTACCCTTATGTTAAGGGTAATGTGGATAAAGTTAACTGTAAGTATTATAGGATAATTAGTTATGAGTTGTTGTAGGGAAGAATTTCTGGTATATGGTCGGAAAGAGTGGTCGAATGACTTGAAGGACTGATTTGGGGAAGAAACAAGGTGCGTTTAGAGGTGGTAGAGGATGTGGGTTCAAATCTGTACATTGAAACAAATGATAGGATAATGAGGGAGGAGAAGAAAAAATTGTATTTAGGGTTTTATGGATTTGCAACATGCGTATAATAGGATTAATAGGGAAGCCCTATGGCAGGTGCTAGTGATATAGTGTGTTGGAGGTAAGCTTCTAAATTTAATCAAAAGTATGTTATGACGATAGTGAAAGCATGTGTAAAGAATAAGTAGGAGTCGAAAGTTATTGGATTCAAATATAATAGCGGAGTAGAAAACAGGGATGTGCTATGTCTCCTTGGCTATCCAATCTGTATATGGATGAGGTTATGAAAGAATTAGAGGTAGGGTAGCAGCAAGAGATAGTGTTAGAATGATGGGAGAATTGAAGAGCAGTTAGAGATGGTTCCCTACATTATAGATGAGGAATGATTTCGGCTTTTGTGTGAGCGGAATCTGAGAGAGAGTTTAATAGGACTGGTAAAGAGATTTGGTAGGGTGTGTAAAAGCAGGGGTTTAAAAGTAAAACGGTAGATAAGAGTAAGGTTATGCGTTGTGGGGGAGGACAGTCTCGGTGTGAAAGTAAGTTATGTTAAGATGCGTGAACAGCAAAAAAGTTGTGTGAATTTAAATATTTAGGGATATTATGTTGAATGAAAAGGGAGCGGAGGATGCAGAGTGTAGTTAGGAAGTTGTGAAATGCGCAAGGTGGTGTTGGCAATTAAATTCGGTTTTGGTGTATGTAAAGGGCGACTAAGTCATAGATTGCCGCTAGGTTATTACATGTGGGTTATGTTGTTACCCGTGTTAATGTATAGTAGTGGGACTATCGGTCTGGAATATAGAGGTATAGGATTTAAAAGTACAAAGTGTCAGAATGGACAGATCTTAGTGGCGTGTTAGTGGTGTGAAAGAAATGATTAAAATGAGGAATAAAAACGTATTTAGAGATATGTTTGGTGTTGGAGAATGGTTTAAAGAGAGAATAAATGAAGTTTAACAATGTTGAGGATAGTTTCGGTCATCGTGAAAAGGATAGATAATAGTCGGTTGGTTAAACGAATGTATTAAATCAGTGGTGAGTGTGTTTGGGAATCAACCGGATGGGAGAACCGAAGAAAAAGTGGATTGAGTCAGAAAAAGAATGCCTGAAGGAGAGAAATTTGAGTTTGGCAGAGGGCGAGAAGAAAGGTGCAAAACAGGAGTGAATGGCGGAGGGTTTGTGAAGGAGGCTATTGGTTTTGTAGCCCACCCTGGGCCAAGAATGAACCCCACATTGACAAGATGTCAATACTGAGGGTCCATCGCGTCCCGTGAAGCTCTAGGTTGGATTTTTCTGACTGCGAACGAGTTCTTCACTGATTGGTATAAAGTGCGTGTTAAGGCTGGGTTTTCTTTTCACTTGCTTCATATTCTTCTTACGATTTTTCTGTTTCCTGTGACATGTTACGCATACTTACCTCCAGTCTTGGGCAGAAAGAAGATGGTATTGGTGGCTGGTCTGTTGATGATGCATGATGATGATATATACTTATATATATATATATATTATATATATATATATATATATAATATATATTTATAATATATATATATATAATAATATATATATATATATATATATATATATATTTATATCTCATTCACTCTTT
>JABUQX010073867.1:12500-17600 GCA_015478945.1 Trachelipus rathkii | reverse complement strand
CTATTAATAACTACAGTATTTCATATTTTTTCCGTCATAAAGATTCTCTTCCTCTACATATAAGGTCCTCATTAGTATATTTGTATAAGTGTGCGGACTGGAACGTCCGCAACGTAGGCCAAACAGGCCTCCAACTTTACTTGAGGATCTCAAAACACCGGGGAGTTTCTTATAGAACTGGTTTACCTATCACAACCCCAGAAAACTCCTCCATACGAAATCATGCCTTTCAAAATAATCACCCTATTGCACAAAAAAAATTTAGTTCCCTATCCCCTGCCAATGATCAACTTGACAGAAAGATTCTTGAATCTCTCTACATTTATGAATTAAAACCCGAATTAAATAAGGATTTGTCTTCTATCCCCCTTTTCATTCATTAATTTATATAATTCCAACCAAGTAACTTTTGTTTTTTGTTTTCTCGCTGTAAATAAATTTTCGTAAATGTAAGTTTGCATTTCACCTTCTCTATAAATGAAACCTAACTCAATCTTAGGTATTTGCACAAAAAAAAATTAGTTCCCTATCCCCTGCCAATGATCAACTCAACAGAAAGATTCTTGAGTCTCTCTACATTTATGAATTAAAACCCGAATTAAATAAGGATTTGTCTTCTATCAACCTTTTCATTCATTAATTTATATAATTCCAACCAAGTAACTCTTGTTTTTTGTTTTCTCGCTGTAAACAAATTTTCGTAACTGTTAGTTTGCATTTCACCTTCTCTATAAATTAAACCTAACTCAATCTTAGGTATTTTTTTCGTGTGATTTGTTTGTTTATTTTAAATTTACATTTGTGTTCATTCATTGTATTAGTTTTATATTAGTTCATTTTATTTATATTTTGTTATAAAATTATATTATTTTATTTCAATTGCAGTACTGATTATGGATAAAGTTATATACCCGAAACGTCCATTATAATAAATGTTTCCAAAAATATGTTTCATTCTCATTCTATTCATCTCTCTCTCTCTCTCTCTCTCTCTCTCTCTCTCTCTATATATATATATATATATATATATATATATATATATATATATATATATATATATATATATATATATATATATATAATATATATATATATATATATATATATATAAAAATATATATTTATATTATATATATATATATATATATATATATATATATATATATATATATATGTAATAACATATATATATATGCTTAATATATTTCGAGTTTTAGCCACACTCTATTTATATATAATAACATGTATCATGCTGTATATGCTATAGCTATTAATAATAATAATAATAATAGTAATATGTAATATAATAATAATAATAATAATAATAATATGGCAATAATAATAATATTAATAACAATAATAATATATATATAATGTAATAATATAATAATAATAATAATAATAATAATAATAATAATAATAATAACCAGCAATAATAATAATAATAGCCTGTATGCTAATGTATATGTATGTAATAACATATGTAATATATATGTTGCTATGTATGTAATAATATGCATAATAATAATATATATATGTGTAATAATAGCCAATAATAGCGCATATATAATAACCGTAATAATAGCTCAGCCAATAATATGTAATATAATAATATTAATAATAATATAACAAGTAATAATATCAATAATAATAATAATATGTATGTACATGTATATAATAATAATATACGTAATATGTATGTAATAATAATAATAATAATAATATGTGTAATAATAACAATATAATATAATAATAACAACCAATAATATAATATATATGTATATAATAATAATATATATTAATAATAATATATAATAATAATGATAATATGTAATAATATGTAATATGTAATAATAATAATATATAATATCTAGTATAATAATAATATATGTATATAATAATGTATATATATATACGTATATAATAATAATACGTAATAATATATTAATAATAATACGTAATAATAATATTAATAATAATAATATGTAATAATAATAATAATAATATAATAATAATAATAATATATATATAATAATGTAATAATAATATATAATAATATAATAATAATATGTAATAATAATAATAATATAATAATGCTAATAATAACCAATATGTAATATGTAATAATATGTAATATCAATAATAATATATATATATATAATATATATATATATCTTTATATATGTAATAATATGGGATCAATGTATCAATAATAATAATAATATGTAATAATAACAATAATAATAATAATATGTAATATTATGTAATAATGTAATAACAATAATAATATGTAGAAATCATCTCAAAGAATCTTTTCTACTAATATGTATGTAACCAATAATAATATAATATGTATATGTAATATATGTAATATACAATAATAATAATAATAATAATAATAATAATATAATAATAATAATATATATAAATCAATAATAATAATAATAATAATAATCTAATAATAATATGTTTAATAATAGCAATAATAATAATAATATGTATATGTATATATATAATAATAATAATAATAATATGTAATAATAATAATAATAATATATGTTGTAATAATAATATAATATGTAATAATAATAACAATATAATAATAATAATGTATGTGTATGTAATAATGTATAATAATAATAATAGTAATAATATCAATAATAATATATATAATAACAATTTATAATAATATATATATATGTATGTAATAATAATAATGTAATAATATATATAATAATAATAATAATAATAATATGTAATAATAATATAATATAATATTAATATGTAATATAATATATATCTATAATAATAATAATAATAATATGGAGTACAATATATTATGTAATAATATATAATAATAAATAATAATATCATATATATAATAATGTAATAATAATAATAATAATAATAATAATAATAATAATATAATAATAATATATATATATAATAATATGTAATATAAATAATAATATAATAATATGTATGTATAATAATAACAATAATAATATCAGCTCAATAATATGTATATGTATATGCTAACAATAATAATAATAATAATAATAATAATAATAATATGTATAATTTAATAATAATAATAATAATAATAATAATATGTATATAATATTAATAATAATAATAATAATATAATAATAATAATAATAATAATAATAATAATAATAATAATAATAATAATATATATGTAATATATATAATAACATAATAATATGTAATATTAATATAATATAATATAATAATAACATGTAATAATGTATATAATAATATGTGTTTAGCTAATAATAATATGTATATAATATGTATGTGTATATAATATGTATAATAATATGTATGTATGTAATAATAATAATATGTATCATGTAATAATAGATTTTGTAATATTATTAATAATAATGTGTAATAATAATAATAATAATATAATAATATATATGTATATAATAATAATATATGTAATAATAATAATATGTAATAATATGTAATATGTATAATAATAATAATATAATAATAATGTTTATGTATAATGTTTATAATAATATGTATATAATAATAATAATAATATATAATAATAATAATAATATAATAATATTAATAATATCATAATAATAATAATATCATAATATGTAAATAATAATAACAATATATATATATAATAATAATACGTAATAATAATAATAATAATAATAATATGTATGTAACAACAATGATAATAAGAATAAGAATAATAATATAATAATATTAATATAACAATAATATTAATAACTATGTAGTATGTAATATGTATCGTAATGTGTATATGGGCCCCATATATATAACAATAATATGTCATGTAACCAGTATGTATATCTTTGCTCAATAACGTTAACCGTACATATCTATTTGTGTGTATATGTTTTTATAAATATATGTAATAATAATAATATATAATATATATATAATAATAATAATAATAATAATAATAATATATATAATAATAATATGTAATAATAATATGTATATATATAATAATATATATATATATATATAATATATATATATATATATATATTATTATTATTAATTGATACATTAAAATTTCGCTCCCAAATGCACCGCGTACTGACCTTCCTCATTCACACCCCCTCGTCTCGCCCTCACCCACCTCCTCCCACTCCTCTATCCTCGCCAGCTCCTACCCTCTTCCTCCCCACATCCACTCCCTCATCAACGTCTCCTTTATTCCATCCATCCACCTCCTTCTTGGTCTCCCCCTTCCTCTCCTTCCTATCCCCTCCGCCTCCCAAACCCTTCTAACCACTCTCTGCTCCTCCATTCTCACTAAATGCCCATACCATCTTAACATTTCCTTCTCCGCTCTTCCCTTCAGACCCTTCCTCCAATCACACCTCTCCCTCACCACCCTATTCCTGATCCTCTCCCTTCTGCTAACCCCACAAACCGCTCTCAACCCCTTCATCTCAAATACTTCCAACTTTTTCCTGGACCTAGCATTCAACCCACACGTTTCACACCCATACAACACCGCTGGTACACAGATTTTTTAAAACATACTTATCTTAACTTTCCGTGATAGATCCCCCCTTTCCATATTTCTCTCAGACCACTCAACGCCCTCATTCCTTCACCAATTCTATGTTCTATCTCCTCCTTCATCCCTCCCCCCTTACCCAACTCCATCCCTAAGTATCTAAAAATCTTTACTTCTTCCAATACTACCCCCCCTACTCTAACCTCCAACCCCTCCCCCTCCTCACCTTCCTCCTCCTCAAACACTAACACTTTACTCTTACCTGGATTTATTTTAAGCCCCTTTTGTCCACACACCCTCTCAAACTCCCTCACCAAATACCTCAGCCCTTCGCGTTCTTCGCCACTAGGGCAGTATCATCCACAAACAGTATCATGTTCACTTCCCTTCTATCATTCCCATTCATCAATTCCACCCCTCTCCCCTCCACCTCTGCAAACCCTCTCCATAAACAAATTGAATAGCCATGGCAGACATTACACACCCCTGCCTCAATCCACACCCCACCCCACTCCCAATACTCTCACACACATTCTGCTATTCTTATAAAAAGCCTAATA
>JABUQX010073867.1:0-7500 GCA_015478945.1 Trachelipus rathkii | reverse complement strand
AAAGTCCAGCCTTACCGCCCCCTTTATGCCGTTAAATGAGAACTCTTCGCAGTCTGAAAAATCCAAACTAGGGCTTCAGGAGACCGCGACGGACCCTCACTATGGCATCTCGTTAATGCAGGGTTTATCCCTTGTCCCAGGTGGGCAACAAACATACCCTTTAACAAATCCCCGCCATTCACTACTATTTTGCATCTTTCTTCTTGCCCCAATCAAACTAACATTCCTCTCCTTCAGGCATTCTTTCACTGGATCAATCCACTTTTTCTTCGGTCTCCCAGCCGGTCGATTCTCAGCACACTTACCACCATATTATTTGCTTAATCAACAGACTATAATTCATATGCGCTCATTCCTCATTTTATCAATTCTTCTCACACCTAACAAATTCCTAAGGTTGTCCATCCTAACACACTGCCATTTAGCTCTATTCTTCTTATTCCAGACCATAGTTTCACTGCCATACATTAGCATAGGTAACAACATACCCTCATGTAAGACCCTAGCGCGCTCAAGACTTGGTCCCTTCCCATCCACCAAGGACTTAATTACACCAGCACCATACTACCATTCACAACTTTCCTACTACACTCTGCAACATAAGTTTCCTTTTTTTTCAAAAAATATATCCAAAATATTTAAATTAAGACACTTGTTCCTGTTGTGCTCCATCTAGCATAACTTCCCAGCGAGGACTGTCCTCACTCACAACCATAACCTTACTCTTATATAGGTATACTTTCAAACCCCTCCTTTATCATACCATGACAAACCCCTCTATCCCTTCTCTCAAACTCTCTTCAAATTCGCCACACAAAACCAAATCATCCGCATATAATAGGTATGACACCCTCCAGTCTCTTTCACTCTTCGTCATTCAAACATCTTCCCCTTCCACCTCACCTCTACCTCCTTCATAACCAAATTCATATACAAATTAAATAACCAATTAGACATAACACATATTTCGTCTCACTCCGCCATTAATATTAAACCAATCACTTTCATCTCCGTCTATTCTTACCCATGCTTCACTATCGTCATACATAATTTTGCTTCAATTCAGAAGCCTACCATCAACACTATATATCCCTAACACCTGCCAAGAGCTTCCATATTATTCCTATCATATGCCTGTTGCAAATCCATGAAGTCTAAATTAGATTTATTCTTTTTCTCTCTCGCTTCCTCAATCATTTGTTTCAATGTAAAGATTTGACCCACACATATTCTACCACTTCTACACACCTTGTTCATGACCAAACAGTACCTCAGTCAATCGACGCACTCTTTCTCCCAAAATACGAGCATATATCTTTTTTCAACGCTCAATAAACTAATCCCCTATAATTTCTACAGTTACCTTTTTCCCACTTACCCATATACAGTGGTACTATTTCTGTTCTCCTTCAATCACATGGAACTATACCCTCCCTAAACGCTCTGCGAAACAACTTCCAAATCCACTCAATCACCATCTCGCCTCCGTTCCTGATCATTTCACTAGTAATTTCATCCATCTCTGCTGCATTACCATTTTTCAACTTTCTCACTCTAACCATTACCTTCTCCATGCTAATGACCTCATCCCCAAAACACCTATTTCTTCTGGCACCATGAAACCCACACACAATCACTATCACCTCTTCATTAGTGCCAATGTTATGCAGATTTTCGAAGTGTTCCCTCCACACTCTCCTCACATTCATTCCATCAGTTGCGAAATCACTATTCTCTATTCATTATTTTAAGCAGATTCCCCTTATTCTCATTCTTAATCTTGCGCTTCCTTCCAAAAAAGCTTCCTATTCCCTTGTAAATCCTCATTCATCCTCTTTCCAAACTGTTCATTTACTTCTTTTTTCCTAATACGTATGAATCTTTTAACATACCATTTTTCCTCTTTATATAATTAAAAACTTCATTCTTTTGAGATCTCATCATTGGCTTCTAATATATTCAATCACGATTCTCTTTTGCTTTTAACCACTCTCATCACCACTTCATTCCACCAATCATTGGTAACATTCTTATTTCCTACTTTAAGCCCATCCACAATACTTCTTTTGCACTCTTTAATAGCAACCGCTTCTTTCATTTGCTTCCAGATTTGTTCAGTTTGAACGCTCACATTCAACTGGCTTATTTGCAAGCGCTCTTTAAATACTTATCCGTTATTTTTCCTTTGTCACTTAATTTCTCACTCTTTTATTCTAACCATCTTCCTTCTTTATCACTATATAATTCCTCTCTCCTTCCAACCCCCCCCTATCCGCCTTACAAACTTAATTTGACATTAAATTACAAGCTATAATGATCGATAATTCCAATTCCTAAACCCCCTCAAATGATTTAACATCTCTATATTATTTCAAACATCATATCACAACACAAAATTATATTTATACCTTTCACGTCACATTCCATCAACTAGCCTCACCAAGCTTAGATATATTTATGAACACTCTTTGTGTTAAATAAAAAGTATTACTAACACAATATGCCTCTCTATCACAGAAAATCAATCACCTTCCTATCATTGTCACTTTCTCCTCCGATACCCCAAAGCCACTTGTTATACCATCCCAATTTTTGATCACCTATCCAATCGATGTAGCTCATCCAACACAATCAATCTGAAAGCTCTACTCACAAATCCAAAAAAAATCATTCAGATTATCACAGAAAGAGAAAGTGCAAACTCTCTCATCATATACCACGTGCAGATCATACCATAATGACAAACCACAGGACACCCTGACCTTTTCAACTTAAATTAAACCACGTACGCAGATTCTGGGAAGTACTTACCTACAAGACAAAAACACCCAGAGCTCTTTACCACAGGTCAGTCATTCAGAATTTGCAACTCCTCTCCCCTCATCATTCTCTTATCCACACCGCTCATGCACATTTCACACCACACCATCATTTTCACCGTTTTCTTTCATCTTTATTTCAGTTGCCACAGCGAGCAAATCAAAATTTACCCCTTTCTAATACATCCATTCACCTCTCCCCTACTTCTCCCTCATCATGATTCTCTGCATTCCAGTGTACTATACGATTCATTAGCCATTATCTACATATAAGATATAATAACTATATACATTTAATTTAAATAATATGTATATATATATTATATATATATATATATATATATATAAATATTAGTAATAATATTATATTATTTATATTAATTACTATATAATATATATTCATTTTATTTATTTTATATATATTTATATGCGATTTTGGTACTCTTTAGTTTCTAACTTTCTATATTAATATATCATATATATATTTAATATATGTTAATTAATTAATAATCATTTTGAAAATCTATTTCTAATGCTATAATATTAATAATATTATATATATATATTTTATA
This sequence comes from Trachelipus rathkii, assembly GCA_015478945.1. NCBI lineage: Eukaryota > Metazoa > Arthropoda > Malacostraca > Isopoda > Trachelipodidae > Trachelipus > Trachelipus rathkii. The sequence goes on along the minus strand of JABUQX010073867.1, from coordinate 4,109 downwards.
TATAAATATATATATAATATTTTAATTAATATATAATATATAATATATATATATAATATTAATATATTAATTAATATTTAATATATATTAATAGTATATATATATATATATATATATATATATAATTATATTATATATATATATAATATTTAACAAATATTAATATATTATTATTTTGTATATCCAGTAATAGATATCTCTCTTATTCTTATGTTATATTACATATATATATATATATATATATAACTAATATATAATATTAATATAACTTAATAATTTATAATATTAATATATATATTATATACCTATATATATATATATTACTTATTATATATTAATATAATAATATTATATATATATATATAATATATTATATATATATATATATATATTTATATATTGAGGTTAGATTAGGCTACTACTCAACTATCCTATATATTTTATATATATATATATATTAAATTATTACGTCATGGTATATATATACCTCAAGTAGTTCATTAGAGATATCGTACACATATATTATATCCAATTCATATAGTAACGTCGATCGATTGATACTATATAACCGATCCCATATAACGTATTTACAACGATATGTAATATCTTTATAACACTATTACTATTTATACTGTAATAATGATATATTGAAGTTAAAAAAAATAATCGGGCTTACGTGTGGAGAAAGATCCACTCCATCATTTGCATTTATTTTTTTGAATATCTTATCACATAATTTCTTATCAACTTCTAAAATTATTGGTATGACATTATATATACATTCTATTATATTTCGTGACTATTATCTCATACGTGTGGTTAAAACACGTTATACATTTGATATATGATAATAATAAATAATTAGTATATTTTATCTATATATATAAAATAAATCTTTTATATAAATAACAATACATTTAAAATATTATAAAGATATATTATAACTTATATTATATGGTCAATAGTACTGTAAAGTATTATCATAACCTCTCAATTAATTTTTGACCCGATCTTAAGTTAGATAATTAATAATTATATTATATCTATCTATTTAAACATTACATATTACTCTCCCAATAAAGTTCCTCTTAAATAGGACACAATTTGAGATTATACAGATTTCTAGGAATGAAGTCAAGTTAAATAAACCATTTGGTTTCAACTTCATATTCCTAATATGCATATATTACGTAAAGTTTTAATATAAACTATTTATAATACCGTAGAATGATGCAAGAAGACGTATGGGCGTACCTCTAGATATTATAGAGCTTTTACAGTAAGTTTCAAAATTAGTTAATAATATCAGTTTATACAGACGTATTGTAGACTGACAAAGTTACATATATATACATATGATAATGTAGCACATGATTCGTAAGTGATTTAATTTCAGAAATGTCTATGAATTATCATATTAGTCTTCTTATGCATTGGTCAATTATATATATCATATATATAATATAATAATAATATATATTAATTTATAATAATTAAAATATATAGAATATATTAGCATTATATTATATAATTTATATATATATTTTCAAATTATATTATATATATTATAATATTACTATATATATATATATTAAAATTAATACGTGATATAGTTCAGTAGTGCGTAAAGTTATTATTTTCTAAATTTCACTCCTTCTTTTTTAACTTTTTATTTTAATTGTGTTTTCTTTTTTCAGTTATAAAATCATCGATTGTTATTATAGCCGATATCTCATCTCTGCCTCTTAGGATTGGAACCTCATATTTTAAGTTAATTGGATGCAAATGAGCTCTACTTTATTTGTTTAAAATAATCAATAATATATTTTTTATATGTGAACGCATAAAATTTGCTATGAGGTGCACTATATGTGCAGCACATTAGAGGTTTTAATTTTTTAGTATATATATATATAATATAATTATAATATATATATATATATATAATAATATATATTATAATATATTATATCATATATATATATATATAATGCATCCCGATATATATATATATTATATTTTATAATATATATATATATATATATATATATATAAATAATATAATATAATAATATTATATATATATATATATATATATATATTATTTATATATAACCGAGCCTTACGGGCAGCAGGCGGCTGTCGGTGGGGCGGCGCGACGGGGCTCGGAGGCTGAATCAAAAAGGCCTGGAATATGAAAGATCGAAAAACTTCGATGTGGCGCCGCAAGCGTCAAAAACGACGAAAAAAATGATTCACGAACTTGGATGAGGTGATTGAAAGGTTAACAGGTGTTAGGGAACTAACGTTGAATAGGGGAACATAATTTAAGCCTAATGGTTAATATGATCCCATTGATGTGGGCATGTATTTAAGCCTAACGGTTACTGTCGCTTCCTTTGATAGGGGAAATAGCCTGATGTTGAAGGTCTGTAAAATGTGCCATTTTTTTGCTGAAGGAGTGGAGGGCGATCGTTATGAAACTTTATTATATTGTCATTGAGTGGTTAAATCTGCATACCGTCGAGATTTTCAAGTCGCTAACTGTCGAAATCTTAAGGGGTGCTGCCCCTGAGGATTGACGCAAAATGATGAGCGCGCTCTTACGTCCTTAATTTTTCCATGCTTCCTAGTATCATATTATAAAATTATATACTATCTGTAATGCGGTTTTATCTGATTTAGTCTTTTTATTATATAATATTATCTTATTTTATTAATTTATAGTATTGTGTTATGCTACAATTTTAGCCTGATTTCTCCTTTGGCTTTTTTTTTATATGATGGCAGATTTGCACAGGACGCGGGCTTACTATTGACTTACCAATATCCGTGGCATTTACTAATTTAATTTTTGTATTACTCTATCGTTGCTCATTATATATCATCTACCTCATTGATGTAACTATCTTAACCTTAACTCTTTTTTGCTTTTTTTCTTGTAGACTCCATACTTATCCTATGGAATACTCTATCCCATCTTACTCAGTTTTATTAATATATATTTCAAACTTTAATATACTTCTTAATCATTTTTCTAATTTCAATCTTTTCCGTCCTGAAAGGTGGATTAATTGAGTTGCTCATTATGTAAATATCAATTTATTTACTACACTCTCTCTATTATTAATTTACATATATTTTCGAATATAATGATTCTGAGATCTCATTTAACTTGTGGATGTTCTTTGAGTGGCTATTATATTAAATTCATTACTTTATTCTCCATTCTGATCGAATGATCAACAGATACCTGAAGGAATTCTGTGATGCTTTTGATGTCTCACGATGATAACTTGATTTTCATTGACGAAAGAATAGTCATGTTTACTCTCGTAACACGCTCTCTGAATCCTATATATCTACTCACTTTCCACAATTAACTGGTACTCTGTCTCAGATTATTCATCGCTCATCCTCAGACTCCATGAGCTAGACTTCGGTCTCACTTCTACTTTTCTGCTTTACTTCTTCTCTCTCCTTCGTCTTCTCTACTATACATTAGAATGAGTTGTGTAGGTAATTCTCGTATACTAGATTACTAAGTGTGAGTGAGAATTAGGCCTTAAATCATTTCAATTATTATCTCAATTGAATTTAGTGAGTAAGCAACATAATTAAGAACCCAACGCACATTCCGTTTCGTTATTAACCATTATCTTGATAACTCTAATTAATATCTAATTATGTTCCACCAACAATAGTCATACTTATATAAATAAAACCATCACTTCTATTTATATATATTATTGGTAAAATTCTGTATACACTCCCTTATAATATTCATCTAAATTTTAAATATTTTCTCCCGTATAAGCTCTCGTCTATTATGTTCTTTATGTGCGTATTTTTATCTGGCAACTTGATCTGGCTCCGTATTTTGAGGTAGAGCCTTGCGGTCTCTATCTAACTAATATATGGATATAGTTGACTTGCTTTTGATTACTTTGAAAGGACGCTTCAGCTTCTATGCCGTATAAGATGGTAGATCTATGACTCATTGATGGTATGAGAGCAGATTCATTACTTTTCTCTTCGGACTAATCTTTCTTCATTTCAAACCCATGATTTCGATGGAGCTATGTATTATTCTGGCCTATTAAGGCTTA
>JABUQX010073866.1:42500-55257 GCA_015478945.1 Trachelipus rathkii | reverse complement strand
CATGTTTTTGCAGCGATAAAATGAAAAGGTTTTGTTGATATATGAAAGTTATTGTAATATTGGGAAGTGGATGTGATAAAGAACGTTTATGTCTCTATTTTAACGTTTTTTGACATTTAATAAGTTTGTAACAGTTGTTTGAAGAAGCTCAATTTCACTAATTACTTCTACTACTACTACTACTACTACTACTACTACTACTACTACTACTACAATCAAAAAAAATATGCCTTATATAATCTATATATAAGGATGATTTTCTATTGTTTCTCTTGTGTGACTTGTAAGACTCATTTATTATACCATTTAAATAATTTATTATTTTCAAAATCGTAGCAAGGTTATTTGCAAATTTTATTTTTCCAAATTGGGGGAATTTCCAGTTTTTGGGGGTAGGGGGTAGGAAACTAGACCATGGGGGAAATCTTACGACCTGCTCACTTATATTAATTAGTTACCATCTTTAATTGAATTTTGGGGAAATTACAACCACACATAAAACTACTGATATACTTTCGCGAGACTGCGTAGTAGGTACGAAATTCTGTGAATATAATTTAAAATATAGAAAAATATAGAATATATAAAATATAGAATATATAAAAATATAGAAAACGTAAATTAAAAGTAATTCGAGAATGTGGGAAACGGAAGCAGATCGAACATTTATCTCCAAATTTATCGATTTTCTGTGCTTGCTCAAAAACTTGGTCAAGGAGAAATATCTTTGTCTGACATTATTATTATTATTATTATTATTATTATTATTATTATTATTATTATTTTTATTATTATTATTGTTATATTATTATTATTATTATTATTATTATTATTATTATTATTATTATTATTATTATTATTATTATTATTATTTTATTATTTTATTATTTTATTATTTTATTATTTTATTATCATCATCATCACATCATCATCATATTATTATTATTATTATTATTATTATTATTATTATTATTATTATTATTATTATTATTATTATTATTATTATTAAGTAACAGTTTATTTTATTTTATTAATAGGAAGTGAAAGTCCCGTGGAGGGAGACGCGAGATTCACCCTCTCTAAACAGGCTCTGGAAGAAATTGCCTCAGCTATCATGGCTAAAAAAGAGGAGGACAGGCAAAATGAAATATCTGCCCCATATGAAGTGCCACAATTCCCCATCGAACAGATAGAAGATAATTTGAAGCTTCAACGTCAGTTAAGCAGGTAAGATCTTAAAAGTTTTTTAATACCCCTTTTTTATTTTTTAAGTTTTTATTTAAACTTCTGAATTTTGAAAAAAAGAAAAAGAAAAAAAATTAAAGCAATTTAGACATTCTTAATATCACACTCATTTTGGTTGCATCATATCGATCTGTTAAAATGATGCATCGATGTCTATACTTAACTGTTCAGGTGCAACAGGTGAACAGGCATAGGGCCAAAACGAGCAGGACGAAGTAAACCTATAATTAAACTGACAAGAAAAATAATATATATATATATATATAATATTATATATATATATCATGCCTTAACCAACTAACTATATATATCCAGAATAGCCATATGTATATATATATATATATATATCAATAATATATATATATATATATACTTAATAGCATAACATATATATATCAACTATATATATATATTATATATATTGTTAATAATCCTATCATCAATGATGAAGTAAATTTAGACGATGTTCACAAATTCTTTATTTACACATATCCAAAAAAGCGAACAGGGTTCTATATAAAAATATAAGGATATAAAATATATTTACATAATATAATTATATATAAAATAATATATTTTAATAGTTTATTTGTATTTTTTTCCTCTTGTATTTGCTATAAAAACTCATATATCATTTCTGAGATGTTATTTTACCTTCATACAACATTTACATCAAATTATAACAACTTTAATATCAACTAACCTTCAATACTGATGAATAAGGATTTCAGAAAAAATGGTTTTTGGTGGCTCAGGTTGTAGGGCTACTTTAATTCTATTATTTGTACAAGTTGCCAGAAGATTTTGACTCCTGTCAATAGCTTTGGAAGTCCTCATTTAATTTTCTTCTATGTGAATCCTTTTTTCATCTTGCTAGAGTCAGTAGATGTTTCTGTCTTCTTCAATATCTTTCTTGTGTTGCTTGAAGCTCAACTCTGCACTTTTACCTTTTATTTTCTATAGCTCGGGTAAAGTCAGTATTTGAGGCTTGCAGTATCTTCTTTTTTGTCTTAATTCACTTCCGTACCTTTTCTTCTTTATTTTTATTCTTATACTCAATTATTGACTTGCTTTTTCCTTTTTTTTTCTCTCTTTTGCAAGTCCGCCCCACTTTACAATCTAATTGCTAAGCAGGTTTCCTTACTTGCAATCAATTTTACTCTTTTTCTTGTGCTTTAGTTTGGGGCAGTTGGAGTAAAAATGTTCTATCCACAGTTGGGGGCATACAGCAGTATTATTCGTTTTTTTTTTTTATATTGCAATATATATATATATATATGTATACTATGTAACAACCAATATATATATAGTAATATATCATTATTTAATATCTTATATCTATATTAATATAATATATAATATATATATATATATATATATATATATAATATAACTATGCTGCTATGTATATATATATATAATATAACATATATATATATATATATATATATATATATATATATTTATATATATATATTCCCCAAATGGGGAAAAGTTGATAACCTTGCAAGGGCCATGTAAAGCTAGTAACTTCACTGGTTTACATCTCTTTCATTACACTGGCCAACAAAGATTTTGCGGCAAAAACATTTGAAGGTCATTTTATAGGTAACTTGTTGCCCTTATTCCTATGACCTCTGTTTTCTAGATTTGGATACAGTTTTTGAGATACAGGGTGGTCACAAAAAATACATTAATTACAGCATTTTATGTTAGGCTTGTAACGTAATTCTGACAAACACGAAAGATATATATCAAATTGTTAATGAGTAAGTAAATAAAATGTTAATAAGGTCAAAACATTCAATTCAGTACAATAAGAAATCACAATTAATGCATTACAAATCGCTGTCTATATGATTGTCTTCTGTGTGCAGAATGTGGACAATCACGTTGAAGGCTCCAACAATAGTCTGCCATCATGTGTGTATCCCATCTTCCTTGGTATCTTTCTTCCATCACCTTGACATCTTGATGGCTCTCCCACTGTTTCTCACTATAGCATCCTAGATTATCCGGAAACCGATCTAAGTGACTATATGTAGAAAGTGAGCTTTATAACCATATTAGCATCTAATTTTTGAAGTCTGAAAGCACTTTCTGTACGAGTTCTACATAGTTGGCAGATTATGGTTGCCCAAAAAGTTCCCTGAACAACCAAGACAAAACTTTTTCCGGGCAGATGCTTCAATTTCAGTCATGGAATTTATAAGATGTCATCTTTATTTTTTGGCGAATTTGAGGGCCGCTAAGATTCCAGCTTTGAGTTTCTCCCTACTCACTCAAGCCTGGAAAAAATCTGCAAATATATTTGAAACATTCATCACACCATCTTTGTCTAGGGCCTAACAAATTGCTTCATCAGTCCTGGTTTGATGTGGAGTGGTGGGAAAATGCTTTTGTCAATGATGGTTCAGATTGTGATATTTGATGCACCTACAGTCATATTTTCCTAGAGCAGGCCATACAACTTTCCCAGTGGTCTTCTTTTAGCCCTACTCCCACAAGCATATGGAACAAAGGTACTTAGTATATCGCTTTGCTGCCCAAGTAAGATGTTGACCATCTTCAAATCAACGCATATAGACCACTGGTGTTCATTATATCTAAGCTTCTGCAAGATCATTCTATATTTTCATATTCCTATTTCAGTTTGTTGAGTGACCTATTGGAATCGATGCATAACTATTACCTATTGTTCAATAAAACGCACTTCAAGCTTCTCGTTGAACTATCCATAAACAATCTTCAATCTTCTGGTGGTCAGTATTTAAGTAACCCCATTTGGAGTAGGAGTCAGGGGATGTTCCTACAGTATACTAGGTCTTCTTCTTCAATGAAATATGGAAGAAGTACTACCTCTCTCTTGTCCGAAAAAAAGTTATTTTACATTCGGCCTTGAGACAGTTCTTTTCACTTAGTCTAGATGCTAAAGCTCAGAATCTTGCTTGGAGAGACTTAACTCTCGTACTAAATCATTGATCTCTTCCTGGGAGAACTGTTGCTGTACAGAAGTACTTTCTTCATATTCACTACCACTATCTGCACGTGTGCACACCAAATCCTGGAGATCGATATCTTCTTCATCAGACAATGCTAGGTCTGGGAGTGTAGTGAACACTGGGATGGGGACATCGTCGGAGTGTGGTACAGGTCGCCTTGCTGATTCCAAATCCGGATACTCAAATTTACGTTTCTTGTAACGATTGATACACTTTCATATTAAGTTATTAACCAAACAAAAATATTAACAGTCACTGTGGTGATTCTTTTGGCCCCGCCATACCATAGGCACAAATTTTAAACCTTTCTTCGTCCATTTTCTCCACTGACTTAGATTTTTCGACACGGTTTTCAGACCATATGGGCAGCCCAAGACTTATCTTGGTCTCCGAGGTTTCATTCAAAAGTATGCCAGATATGGCTCTACAAAGTTAGTAATATTTCTTCTCTGGTTCTCCTGGCAATATTCCAGATGTAGCAGAATACATTTGGGGTTATTCAAACAGGCTCGTGAAGTACTCATAGTGTTCTGAAAATAGAAAAAAATAAAGTATATATACAGGAATAAAGCTTAAAAAGAAATAAAACGATATTACTGTAAATATGCAATTTAAAAAAAGATATTTGTATAAGAGTATATATGGAACACCCTGTATCTCAAGAACTAGGCCAATCTTGGAAAACTAATGTCATTTCTGAAAATTCGATAAAATATCATATACTATAAATTCGAAAAATATCCTTGTCAGCAAAAAAAAAATTTTTTTTTGTTGGCCAGTGTTATTATTGTTTTAATAATTAATTTCATTTTCCTTCTAAAGTCATTACAAGAATTGTATAGTTATTTAATTTATTTTTGCTTCAACCAACTTAAGTGTAATAAATTCTTTGAATAGAGTTGTCCGCTTGAATGAGATCCATAACCATCATTATGAACCCTCTGAATCTGTCGTTGATGATAAAGAAGATAATGAAATCGAACCTGTTGACTTTGTTCCTCATTTTCAAAGGGTTTACATCAGTGGCGGAAAGATACTGTAGCGTGAGTTAACGCTTTTTTTGTCGTTGACAAAGGATGAATGAGGCTTTCTTCAAGTTACATTCTAAGAATGAATACTAATTATGAAATAGATTAACTATATATATATATATATATATATATATATATATATATATATATATATATATAATAATATGTATAATACATATATATATACATATATATATATATATATAGCAACATATATCCACGCTCTTTATCTTATATATATAAATAACCTGTAGCTAACCAACCAATAATACATATATATGCATACCATACCCTTCCAACATATATATGTATATATATATATATACCAACATATGGCATTTATTTATTGAACAGTTATTACTGCATACTAGTATCTGCCTTGTAACATTGTATACATATGTATATGTATATGTAATAATATATAATATATGCTTAATAATATATATATGTATAATATAATATATATATATCTATATATATGTATATCTATTAATAACCGACAGCCAGCAATAATAATAATATAATAACATATAATAACTTATATATAATAATAATGATATATATATATATATGAATTTATATATATATATATATATCATATATATACTATATATGCTATATAATATATAATATGTAATAATACATATACCTATATATATATCATCTTCTAAGTAATTATTAATATGTATATTTATATAATAACTACTAGATAATAATACATATTTATATATAACTCTGCTATATATATGTATATATACATAACTATATATATATAATAACATAACCACTGCCATATGCTAGCAACAACCAATAGCCAATATGTAATAATAACCAACAGCAATAGCCAGCACTGCCTGCTACCTATGCTGCTATCATATAACCATATGTATTATATATATATATATATATATATATATAATAATTTTTGGGCTTTTAAATGTTTATTTTTTTAAGTTTAAAGAGAGAAGTTAGTAAATAAAAAAAGTGCTTGAGTTTTTCAATTTCTTTTTGTATTGATATAGGAACTATATTAAGGGAAACCTTTTTATTCATTTTTATAAAATGGCTGAGAATATTTTGGGAAATAGTCATTGTAATTTTACTACTTACACCTGTACACTAATACTGGTAAATGCGGTCGCTCTGCCTGTTTCATTAGTCGGCATTACTATTACTACTATTATTATTATTATTATTATTATTATTAATAATAAAGATGATTATAATTATTTTAATAATAATAATAATAATAATAATAATAATAATAATAATAATAATAATAATAATAATAATAATAATAATAATAATAATAATAATAATAATAATAATTAAAAAACAACAATATATAATAATTGACTAGAAAGAGATATAAAAGTTAACATGTCTCGATATACTTTCCTGACACCACCACTCACGGGCAGAGCTTCAAGGAGGGGGTGTTAATACTGCTTTTCAAAAGTGTTCAAATCAAAGAAAGTTAGGAAATTAGATAAAAAGAGTGTGGCTCATACTTTACTAGTGTTATACAAAAAAGATTGAGCATAGCAATTAAGTGTAGGGTAAGAAAGTTTTGGATATAGACTTTCGTGGAAAGATGTGTGGCTTGAGTCCTTTTCATTGGAGGAAACATGCGACAGGAGACCAGAAGAGCAGTGTTTGTCGTAATAACGGTAGTATAAGGGATGACGTAACAATTCGAAAGTGAAGAAAGTGACTGGAAAGAGTCAGTGAAAGTGAAAGCGAAAGAATTGATAAGACAGAATAAGATAAGAAGAATTGATAAGACAGAAAGTCTATAATAAGAAATAAGAATAAGATAAGACAGAAAGTCCCTGGTCTCTGCCTTTTCAAGGAAAGCTCTGTGGGTGGAATAACCCCAGATGTGTAAGGCATACTGAATGGAAACGATTGACACCCCTATTAAGGACAGAGCTTGTACTTCTATCAATTGAAGGCACCTAAGAACACTGTATCCAAATTGAATAATTTCTTAAGGATTCATAAAATTACTTTCAAAATACATACTTCAATGTGTTTTATAGAGACGGCTCGTTCAGGTATTTATTTTATTACAACAGCACAGTAATTGGTATATTAGTACATATAGTAACTCTAGTTGTATCAAACGTGATAACTTCTATGAAATAAATGTTATATTTAACATCTTAGGGATATATAAACAGTGAACTTTGTTAGGAATTCAAATTTCTTAAATTTCAGCTAAATAAATTCAAATATATCAGTTGAACTGTTGGTTTAAGAAGTTTCCAGGGAGATAAGGGTTAATGCCAGGGTTGGGCAGCTCATTTAGTTAGACTGACTAGCTTTTTTTTTGTTTGTTCGTTTGGTTTTTGTTTTTGTTTGTTAGTTAGTTTTTTTTTTTATCTCTAATTCGTTGGCCTTATACTAAACTTATTAATACATTTTTAATACATTGTTTTCACTAATGCATAATATTTTCACTAATATTATCTTGTGGTGTGAAAGGAAATTCGTAACCCTGTTATAGTAAACTAGCTTAACAAACATTGGTAATAGTTAATTAATGGTTGTTTTCTGGTGGCTATAGCTCTTAAGTTTACATAAATTTCAAAAGGAGGAGAAGAAGAAAATAATGCAGTGCTTTACAATTATAGAGCAAGTTTACATTGATGCTTAATATTGCCTTTTTTATTTTATAGAAGAAGTTACTACAAATGTATAAATTAATTACCCTAACCCCTGGATAAAATATTTTTGATTATCCATAATCATATTAATCCATTTTTCAGTCCTATTTTCTTTCCGTTTATTTAAGAGAGTTTCGATTAGTGTATTTAAATACTTTAAGATATTCTACTTAAGCTTCTCACGAAATTTAGTTTCATATTCCACAGGGCTTTAGAGAGCAATCTGATTGTACCCCTGACATACTATTTTATTTTATTTAATTCGGATTTTAAACTGGAAACCTGTACCTTGGGCAGATTCATAACTCTCGGTCTGAATTTAAACGAGTCTTTAACCTTGTCAACCTATTATTATTATATTTAATCATTATTTAATCATTATAAAAGAATTTATATTTTAATTCGTTCAGTTGTAGGGAAAAAGAATAGATATTAAATAAAATTTTACTTCATTTATAATCTTTTTTATGAATTTTCAAGATTTGCTAAAATCATTTCCTGGATTTAACAGTTTAACCCCCTACAACCTTGACTGTAGCTTCGCCATCTATTTGAACTGTCTTGCAAAGTTCTATCTGTGGTAGTGGCAAAGGCTCGTACACTTTATTTTTGGCAATTTTTTGTTTTTGTAAGATGTGATTGCGAAATTTAACTTTTTTTACTGCAAATTTTGAGTGAAATCGAAAAAAGGTAGGATGGTTTATCTGCTGTGGCTTTATAAATACTGCATTTAGGAATAATTAATTTTACTTTAAAAATAATATGATTGAGCAAAACATTTGTTTGGTATTGGTAATTTTTCCTATTTGATATATTTTTAAAGAAATAGAATGGTGTTTTCATTACGCGGAATTAGACCTAGTTGAATCGTAACTTCTGCTAGTAATGTTTACATTATTTGTAAAGAATATGTCACATACCGCAAAGTGTAATCTTTATATGTTATCACTCAATTTCTTTAAGAATGTATCAGAGGAATTTTTTTTAATACAAAACGAATGTTTTTTCCAAATTATTATTTAAAGTCGTACGCACATTCTTCATGATTCATTGCATAAGTGAAACTTAAAAGTAGTTTTATGGCGACATCTGGTATCCTTGCGCTAAAGACGTTTTCGTGTTTATCCACTGTGCTAACGAAATTAAGCACTTTTTTAGCGCAAGTTTTGAGTAAAAATCAAGACAATTGCTTAGGCTTTTCAACTGTTTATACAGACAAGAGTTGACTTGCTCCGTCAGATTTTTTAAGAATATCATATTATTTTTATAGTCTCTAAGCCAGGGCTACGGAGCTGAGCCGGAGCCGCAGAGCCGCAAGGTTTTGGGTGGATAAGCTTTTTTTTTTGCAATGTAAGACCAGGATTTAAAGCACTGTGTGGAGACATGGCTTTGAAACTGAATGTCCCTTTAGACCGGGAAAATATTCGTAAAATAGTTCTAGAAGAAGCGGATAAGCAAAAAATAAACTTAAAAATTGCTTAAAGGAAGCTTCGTGTATTTAAAAATGGATGCTTACGCCCAAGGGCAAAGAAGCTAAGTGCTGCTAGTAATGTGAATATGTGTGCACGAAGGATTAGAAATGTTGTAAAGTGGGCGTTGTAAGATTTCTGCTCCACCTCTGGCAATGCAATTATCAAGAACTTGGTCTGATCCTAGTTTAGTATAATTTCCATAATAAGGCAAGTAATTAGCTTAGTTGCTCTTAGTTATCAAACATGATCAGTACGTTCATCGTATTAAATAGGGCAATGAGGATGAGAAACAGGAAGCTGGTAAATGTGATACTGGTTTTACTGAATGTCAAAACCGAAGAAGTAGTAGTTGTTTTCAGAATGACTTTGATAAGCGGTAAAGAAAAAACTGTTCGGATGACGTTAACATTGCACATGGGAATGGCGAGTTCATACTACAGTTAGCAGCCATGTTGGGTGGTCTCACCCAATACTCATGCAAAATCTTATAAAGCTTAGCAGCAGATAGAGTACCAAAAACAGCACGTACCCCAAAATTAATATTGGGAGTTTAAAGCGTCAATTTCCGGAAAAGTGGCGGCAGATCAAGAACAAGATGGGGAGTACAAATTCTTATGCTCGAAAGACTTGCAGCTTCAGAACACAACCAGTATAATTTTAAGAACTTTCTCTTTCGATAGTCGGTGGGCTCCAGTCAAGCCCACAAATTATTAAAAGAAGCACCGCCACTTTACAACAAAAATCATTCAATCAGAGGGCACTGCAGAAAATTTCATGGAGAAGGATTTTGTAAATGACATAAATTCCATGGAAGAAGAGGAAGGAATGTTAACTGAGAAACAAAATATTTGTGTCGGCCATCTTTGTTGATCTGATCCACAATTCAGAGTCTTCTTCAGAACTGAATATCTGATATTAAAGCTAGGAGTGCTCTATGCTCTTTGTGATCTATGACTTAAAAAATGAATAACACTATCAGAAACAGAAATCTGGGTTGGAGTCAGATAGTTCAGCAGTTTCAAGAGAATCACTCCCTTGTGGTAACTTGTCAGGTGAAGATGAAGTCAAATTTGACAAATTGGACCAATTGGAGCATGCAGAAAAGCGGTGAAAAAGAACAATCTACCATTAAAAGACCTTCTTTAAAAATCCTCTAAAAAAAAAAATACAAAGTAAGATCCATAAAGGTATTAGACAGAAATAATGAAAATCAACTACAAATCAAAGTTAACAGTTAAGAGGCAATCCTCTGGACACCTGAAATTTTTTTTGATGCATTGTCAACCAATTACAATTTTGCCTTCTAGTCAAGTGATTGTTGAGCTTATTTCTCTTTAAAAATAATAACATCGGATCTAAAGAACATCGCTAAAGGAGAGTTTTATTGAGGAAGTTTTATTTTTAAAACAATATTATTTTGAACTAAATTTACTCTTTTAAGCTTTCATAGTTCAAAGAAATTATTTAAAATTTGGAAAAGATATTTATTTACACTATTTTTATTATTATTAATTTTTTTTTTTTTTTCTGCAAAATCTGTTTGGTTTGAATCATTCTCTCATGTTCTTGAGAGTTCTGCAGTTCAAAGAGAATTATTTTAAACTTTAGGATAAAACTGAAATATAGTATTAAAAAAAAATAACTAAAATTATCTTTCGCAAATGTTCTGGCAGTTCATTGTTCAAAGAGGAATTTAGGAATTTAGGAAAAATTTAAAATTTAGAAAGAAAGGGAATTATTCTTTTTTTATATTTCTTAAAAATCTTATTTTCTAAGTTTTTAATTCTAAGTTAATAAAGGAGAATGTCATTTCACTAAAAAATTACGAAATTTCTTTAATATTGAAACCTATTGGAGACATTTATGATTTCATCGCTTACCAAGTTTTAGCTCCGGAGAAATATTTTTAAAAATGATTGAGCCAAAGTCGGGGAAATTTTTTAAAATTGGGGAGCCGGAAGCGGAGGCATGCAAAAACATAAGACCGGCTTGGAACCGTAAAAAAAATTACCAAATACGCAGCCCTGCTTGAAGCACATTTCTTCACTAGCCATTGCAAAAAAATCAAAAATTAAAAAGTTTTCTGGAGTTATCTGGCATTGTTTACGTCCGTACAGAGCTCCCTCCCTTTCACCAAAGGAAACCTTTATAGTTGCCGAATATAGCAAAGTAAAAATATTATATTTCTATTTCTTTATTAATATATCAAACGGGAAAAATATGAATATAAATATATTTTGGCCTAATTATATTTTTATGGTCTTACGTACATTTCTTCATTATCCATTATGTAAGAAAGAACTTAAAATAGTTTCATGGTGACATCTGGTATCATTTACAATTCTATTAGCACGTAAAATTGCAACCTGACAGAATTTAGGAAATTCCTTGCGTTTGTTAGCATTTCTTACAATTTTTGTGCTAAATTTGAGAATATAAACGGCATTTGCTACCGTTGGTTAGCACAAATGACATAAACGAAAACGCCTTAAATGTAGCAAAATTCAAACAAACTCAAACATTTCTTAAGTTTGTAAGCACAAATGATAAATTTTTTTTTTTAATCTGGTAGCTGTTTATTTGCATTAATGGCTAAATTAAAATTTACATTGATTCTGGTCTCTACACTGTAACAAAAATTATTATTATTATTATTATTATTATTATTATTATTATTATTATTATTATTATTATTATTATTATTATTATTATTTTATTAATTATTATATTATTATTTTATTAATTATATTATTATTATTATTATTATTATTATTATTATTATTATTATTATTATTATTATTATTATTATTATTATATTTTATTTTATTATTAGTTTTTCTTTTTGTTTTCGTTTTGTTGTTGTTGTTGGTTGTTGTTTTGGTTGAAAATGAAAGTTAGGTAACCATACTAAAAATGGAGTTTAAGTAAATTATTTCATTATTAATTAAAAATAACTTGATTTAATCCTTTTATTCCTGCATTCTGAACTTCATCATTCAGGACAGTGCGAATTCAAAGAAGGTAAGCGTGTCTTTTATACTTAGTGACTTACCGTTGTTAACGCATATGACGCATTTATTATCTAAAAATTGCATATATATGCATAAATGTGCTAGAAAACCGGGATATATATATATATATATGCTTAACCTAATATATATAACCTTTCCTTAACTATATATATATCTTTATATATATATATATATATATACTTTCTTTACTTTACTAGTGAACTAACTGCTATATATATATAGCTATATATTGTATATATATATATATATATAATATATATATATAACTTAACCCTTATACCTGCCTATATATATATATATATATAT
>JABUQX010073866.1:25000-27500 GCA_015478945.1 Trachelipus rathkii | reverse complement strand
CGATTTAAACTTATTTTTAACAAAGATACCAGAAGGAAGACATAAAGGGAAAGCCTCCTACATAATTACTCCTATCAGAATGTTATTTTTTACCTCATTTCCTACAAAATGAAAAAAAATGTATATTTAGATTATTCAAAAACTGTCGAAACTAACAGACCAAATTATTATTATTATTATTATTATTATTATTATTATTATTATTATTATTATTATTATTATTATTATTATTATTATTATTATTATTATTATTATTATTATTATTATTATCATTATTATTATTATTATTCAAATTTTAAATACTCGCATGTATGTATGTATGTCTTGCTATTTTAGACCATCTATTTTTGTAACTTTAATTGTTATGTTAACTTTTATCTTTCTAAAAGAATGTGTTTTTTCACTTTATATTTTTTTTTAATCCTTTTATTTTAGTTAAGCTTTTCTTGTTTTCAGATTCCTATAGAAGATATTTCCTCCTCCTCCAAGTTACTCATTGAAGCCTTATACCTTCGAGAGCAGTAAGTATTCATTGATTCATTGACTCACTGCTTTCAGTACCTCAGAACCTCTGAAGCTGAATGTGTTCTGCTCACTTTTTAGGAAACTTCTTTTAAATACTAAAATTGAGATAATTTCTATAAATTTTTAACACATTTTATAAAATCACTTCTATGATTATTATTATTATTATTTTTTATAAAAAATTAATACAAGATATGTTATTCATCCTCTGAAAGCATACCAAACAATTATTAAACTTTATTTCTCTTAACGTAGTCTCCGTATATATATATATATATATATATATATATATTTATATCTTTTTCTATATATATATATATATATATATATATATATATATATATATATATATAATATATATATATATATATATATATATATATAATATATATATATATAATAATAAATATTATGTAATATATATATATATATATATATATTATATTAAATATATATATATATATATATATATATATTTATATATATATATATATTATATATAAAATATATATATATATATAATATATATATATTATATATATATATATATATATATATAATATATATTTCATTCTTTATCTTCCTCCTTTTCACAGATTTGAGGGGAGGTGCGCAACATACACCGGAAACAGAAAAGTTAGTAGAATAACATGACGTAAGTCGAAAGGAAAGCCTCCCCACACCTTCCCCTCATACTTTAAAGTGAGAGCCGTTCGCAATCAAAAAAATCCACCTTAGGAATTCACAAAAACACCCCGATGGACCCTCACAGTGGTATCTCGTCAATGTGGGGTTCATCCCCTGTGCCAGGCCCACAACCACACTCCTATTATGGCCCTTTCTCTCGTCTCTTCTAAACTCCCACTCCTTTACTGACTCAATCCACGTTTTCTTCGGTCTCCCAACCGTCAATTACCCAGCACACTCGCCACTATACATCCGCTTAACCAACCGACTATCATCCATCCTTTCAATATAACCAAATCATCTTGATACACTCTCCTTTCTTCGCACCACACAACTCCCTGGCAACGTTCATTCCCCATTTTATCAATTATTTTCACACCTAGCACGCCCCTAAGATAATCCATCTGAGCAGATTGCACCTTAGTAGATCTATGCCTCTTATTCCACACCATAGTTTCACTATTATACATTAACACCGGTAATAACATATCCTCATGCAGAACCCAAGCCTACTCAAGACTTATCTATTTACATTCACAAAAGAGAGTTGAGGGTTTTTGTGCGCAGCGTATATTCAATCTCTCACAACTACCTACCTGTCTGTTAAATAATAGTAGTAGTAACCCCAGTCGAATTGCCAGCATCACTTTCTTTATTACTATAATAATAATAATAATAATAATAATAATAATAATAATAATAATAATAATAATAATAATAATAATAATATAGGTTGGTGGTTGATGAAGTTATTTTACACGTTAATTTGATATTGATCGCTACCTTTATTATTTTCCTTCTCAGATATTGTTCTTTTGCCCATCATAGTTTTCCGAATATTACTAAACGATTCCTTAGAGGTACCGGAAGAGAGGATCCTTCCGGGAAAATTGGAGATCCCAATGCCAGTTCGGGATGTGACCCCAAAAGTCTAGAAGGTACAGTAATTTTTTTTTATATATTTTTTCAAATTGTGGATTTAAACAAATTTTGGAATTTTAGATACTCACTATCAGCTTTACAGTAATTTCTTAATGTTTCTAAACATATTTTTTTTCATCCTTCAAATAAAGTATAATTTAAATTAAAATTCTGTTGCTTGATGTTTTATAATTGGAATCGCGCTTTTTTTTGTGCTTCGAAATTTTTAAACGCATTTTTATTAACCTATTTTTTTTTTTTTCATTAACTTATCAATTAAATTTTTAATAAAAATATTGAAAAACATTTTTTAAAACTTGTTATTAAAGAGTAAAAATTCCAAAGTCTTATAAGGAATATTTTTTTT
>JABUQX010073866.1:17500-20000 GCA_015478945.1 Trachelipus rathkii | reverse complement strand
GCTTTTAGTTTATATAAAAAAAAGATTTTATCAGAAACTCATTGCAATTGCAAAAAATTATCAATATAAATGTTATAAACATAGGTATCACTGCAATTACAAAGGTTTTATTATATAATTTTATTTATTAAATCTGTTTTCAGAATCGCTTATTTAGTTCTGTATTATTTATATTTTGTTTTGTTATATATTTATATTTTATATATTTATTAGCAAATATTCTTATAGAAAGAAAGACACTATATAATTTTATAAAGAATTTTAGAACAACTTTCTTTCTTTATGTTAAAAAAAAGGTGAATAATGAAATGTAGATATATTATAATAAAATTATAAAATGTATACCCTTGTTCAATTAGAATCACCAACCATTCAAACCCAATACCATTAGAAGGAGAGAAGAGAGCCTGACGAGAAAACAGACCTCCTCTTGGAACCGTCAGATCATCAAATTTAAAGTAGCAAGTAAACCAAAAAAACGTGATGGAGTTTATCTAAAAGAGGTTCAGATTTATACTGAAGAGTTATCAAGAAGATCATCAGGTTAATATGAATTTTCTTAAATTCAAAAACCCTACTCAAGCTATAAAGGATTTAACAATTCATACTCAGATGCTGAGCACCATAGGATGTAATCATATAGCCTCTAATTATCAACCATGATTGATAGTAGTTCCCTATCACTAATATCAATAGCACAGAAGGCAAGGTCGTCTTTCTTTTTTTTTAAATTCTAGTTGAAGTAGGCTCTACTTCAACAAAGTTTCTTTTTCTCTAGACAAAAAGAAACAAAACTTAATTGATAACAAAAGATATTCATAAATACCACACACACATTTTGTTTAATCAAGAAGACCTAATGCTTTAAATTTAAAAATATTGACTTAACTGGGAAATAATATATAATATATTATTCTATCATCTAAAAATAATACGTATACAAAATAAAGATGTCTATATTATGATGACAAAGAGAAAAATATTCACAGCATAATATCCTCCCCAAGAGGAGACTTTCTATCTTGGAACATTTTACAGTAAACTGAAAATTTCTCTTGCAAATGGCATTGAAATAAGCTAATTGCAATTACCGTACTCAACATTAAATAAACATCTCATTATCTTAAAAAAAATAACTTTTTCTAAACACTGAAGTCTTCTAAGATGAATATTGGGATTTAAAATATTTCAAATAGTATCATATATAAATTCTCCCCCCCAAAATAATACAAACCTATATAATAAATAACTCAATTTCACTGATATACTGTTTATTCATATTTTTGAAGCTGCTTAATTTTTCGTTTAGGTTTAATTTTTATGATTTTTTTTTTAGTATTCTAAAATTATTAGTGATAAATTTTGAAGCATTCTTTTAAATTTTGTGAAATTCTTCAATTTAATTAGCTTAGATTTTATGAAATACATTTATGTTGAATAATTTTGTTTCTTTTTTTTTTTTTGAAATATGTTTTTGCTCATTCTTAATCCAATTTTACTCCAGATTTACAAAAACTCAGAAGCAAAAGATCGAGATGAACCTCTTCCTTATTTCTATCCAAATTTGGGACGTTATACTCATGACTTAAACCTTTTGTGTGCCTTGATCGCAAACGGACCAGTCAAGACATTTTGTTATAGGCGCCTTCAGTATCTCCTCTCAAAGTTCCAACTTCATGTTCTCCTTAACGAAACGAGGGAGCTTGCTTCTCAAAAAGCTGTTCCACACAGAGATTTTTACAACATAAGAAAGGTGTGCAAACGATTTGTACTATATATCTATATTGTTAAATTGATTTCTATCGTAATTTTTTCACTTAATACTAATGGTATTATAATGATGCATGACACATTTAAATAAAAGTTATTATTAATTTGGTCAATGATAAATCGGAAAGCTGCTTATATAATTTTAAGGATAGCTTCGAGTAGAAAATTTGCAAAAAAGTTCTAAGTTTTTTTTGTTGGTTTTTTTTGTTTTTTTTTTCGTTTCTTGGCTTGCAGCGTTGGACACTCATCTTCCACGCAGCTTCATTGTATGAATCAAAAGCACCCTACTTCGGTTCCATTAAAAAGGCAGGTAAATGAGCCAGCAAGGAAAATGTTCTCTGGCGTCAAAAGAAGCAAACCATTATCTTTATCCCAAGTTATTCGCTCGATTTGAATCTCACGGCCACATTGATCTGTCGGTGGATATGTTAGAGTTCACGCCTGACAGAAATACCTTTCCACAGGTAAATAAAAGTTTTCCTTGGGGGTTTTCCTTGTTTTATTAACGTTAATATATATATATATATATATATATATTATTAAATTTAAAAATTTTTTGTTTTATTAATATTTATCAATAATATTATATTAAATTTTTTTTTTATTTTATATAAATAAATATATTTTATTTTTTTATTAAATAACAGTATTTAAAATAAATTGTGTATTAATCACTATCTACATGTATTTTTGAATATGTTTAATTTATATATATATATAATATATTATA
>JABUQX010073866.1:0-5000 GCA_015478945.1 Trachelipus rathkii | reverse complement strand
ACGGTTCGGAAATATGTTTCATTCCCGAGAAGATGCTTCAAGAACCATAAATTTGGTTACCCCAGAAATACTGTCGGTCTCCCCAGACCTTATGTCCAACTTGTGGAAGTTCTCTCCACCCCAGTTGTGAAAAACATCCTCCTTGTTGTCCTAACTGCAAGGGTCCCCCCACCCGGCCTGCTCTGTCCACTGTCCCTTCTTTGCCTTGGAGAAGGAAATCCTTGAGCAGTGCGGACCACTAGTCGTTCATCGCCAACACAGCGACCATTTCTCATAATATTTACCTTGCGGATGTATATGCCGCTACCAAGGTGATATCAACCGATTTTGCGACCTGCTTCGCTTCTGAGGTCGTTGGCAAACTTCCATGTGTAACCTCTTGAGCTCGATTCTAATCTCTCCCGGAAACGAAAGACCCTCTTATTGGTCGCGATCAATAGACCAAGAGTGGATCTTCCCAGACCAGGCATCCGTACTCGCTTGCATATCGTGTCACAAACTTCTTAAAACAAAAAAGAACCCGTTTGCACTGGGGGATCTGGCTCTCTCCTGCCTAAACGGGCTCGCCGCTCTTCCAACACGTGGAAGAATGCAGAATAGTGGATGCACTTCTGCCCGTTCTGATATAATGTTCCACACACCGCTTAAGACTGCTACACTTCCACAATCCTCAAGTGATTCTTAAACTTACTCGGATGCCACAATGGACTGTTCGGATTATTCTTCATCCATGGGATTCCCACGTGTTAAAACTGGGATCCATTCAAGGGGAGGTATTGGAAGTGACCTTACGCTACCACGGTCCTACGGGAAGAGGTGGCGCCGTCTCATTGAGCGTTGAGGGGGTGCCTGCTGCTGGTGGGATCAGGAGAGAGGATTCTTTTCCCTCCCTGCCTCTTCACCTCCACCCATTTTGAATACGGAACCGTCGCCTGAGCCATCAAGCACTTCTCGGCCGTGGATAGCTCCCGAGACTTTGACTACGGACACCACACACACTTGCCTTCCAATGTGTTTCCTAACGCTTTCGTTGACACCAATCCTAATTGTCCTTCCCTTCAATCTTCCTTGGCCTTTGTTGATGCACCTATTGGAGGGGCTAAGACCCCTTCCCAGTGTGCTGAGATACCTGGCAGGGCTCCGCAATCTGGAAATAGTGTTTGAGATGAGGAGTGTATCTTGGCACAACCCTTCAGAGAGCCCTCTCTTGTGGTGCCCAGGAACCCCTCCTCGTAAACAAAGAAGTCGTCACATGTCCCTTTTGCATGACCTTCCTCTTCTCCGGTCGGTGGGTCGTCCAGCGGCTCGCGGGATCTTCAGACTTTTTCCTCTGAGACGACTGCCAAATCCCAACACATAGGAACTATCATCACGGATCGCCCTAAACATTGATTATATTACTTTTTATGGCACGTTTCTTCCAATGGAAGTGTCGTGAATATTTTGCCAATAACAAAGAACTAAAGAGATCACTTGCAGCTCATCAGAAGTTGGCTGTTTGTTTACAGGAACTACAACTTCGCGACCGAGATCATTTACAACTTACAAGGTACAAGGAACGCCTTATTTCCCTGAATCGTGGAGCCAGCAACAGAGGAGGGGCAGCGATTCTGCTTCACGAATCTGTCCCATCCACTGAATTTCCCCTCTCCACTTCCTTACATGCCGTGGCAGCTCATATCTACCTTGAAACACCGCTTACACTGTGCTCAGTGTACCTAGCACCCAGTTGTAAATATACCAAGATGAACCTTGTCGATTTTTTCAACAGTCTCCCATCAACCATGTTAGTCCTCGGCGACTTTAACCTCCGCCACCCTTTGTCTGGAGACTTTGCTACATCCCCCAACCAACAATGTCGATTGGATTTTAAGTATTTTGCAGGATCTCTCATTGGGATGTCTCAACACGAGTTTTCCAACATTTGAACGTTTTGATACGGGGACTTCTTCTTGTGTTGGCGTCTCGTTGTGTTCAATCTCTGCTTTAGATTCGTTTTGGGTGGGAAAGGTCGGCTTTCCTCTGTGGAAGTGACCACTATCCAATCGTGATACCATCTTACAGCCTCAGTCCACAGCAACACCCTTATTCTGGCTGGCGATATGACAACAATGCGAATTGGTCTTTCTTTCATCAGACCACTTACTTTCCCATATTTCCTTCAACTACCCTGTTCCGGTCCCCGGCGGATGCCTTCACCTACTTTCAGAAAGCAATCTTCCAGGCGACAACGGACTATATACCCCGTTCATCTTGGGCCCGAATATCAACAACTCCTTGGTGGAACCAAGAACATGCTCTGTGTAATCGTGAAAGACGTAAATTATATAGGCTGTATAAACAAACGCCTACACCTTCCAACTCGTTTCTTTTTAAAGCTTCAGCTGCCCAATCCCGGCGTATTAATCGAGGAACGAGGAAATAATATTTTTGCAACTACGTTTCCACAGTTAATACTTCTACGCCTGTATCGTCGGTCCATAAGATTGTGCGAAAATTTTCACCAAAACACCATACAGATCCACCAATCCTTCTTGCTTACGACCCACATACTTCTGATGTCATCTCTGCTCACAAGGTTCTAGCGGACAAGTTGGGCTATCACTTCGCTTCCTGCTCCAGCGACTCCCAGTATTATGAACCTTTTGGTTCTGACCGCCTTTATGGTTGAGTCTCCAGAATTTTCTGTTCCCCCTGGAGAGGACGTTCCATACAACAGATTATTCATCAGCAGAGTTTCAAGACGCCCTAAAACTTTGCAAGGATGGAACGCCTTGCCCTGACGGCATTTCCTTTCAGATGCTAAGTCATGCTTATCTTTCTGCCACTGCATTCCCCCTCAGCTTATATAATAGAATATGGGCGGAGGGAGTCTTCCAGCCTGTCTTGTTTACTGCATATATTGTCCCCATTCCCAAACCTGGGAAGGATCCAACTTCCACCGTTAACCATCGCCCTATATCCTTAACCTGCAACGCATGCAAGCTCATAGAGAGATTGGTGGCTTCCCGTCTTGTTCCCACTTTGGAGCAACTCCATGCATTTTCTAACTATCAGTTTGGTTTCGGTCACCATTGTTCTACTCAGGATCCTCTCCTTCGTTTAGATCACAACGTTCGTGAGGCATTTGCTTCCAACAAAATGACCTAGGCCGTTTTCTTTGACCTCGAAATGGCGTATGATAGCACGTGGAGGATGGTTTTTTTTTCGAAATCTTCATTCTTTGATTATTAGGGGACAACTTCTCCTCTCCCCTCAGTTATTAATGTCGAACTCGGTGTGCTCTTCCATTTATATTGACGATCTTTCCATGTACGTCGCTGGAGCAAAACTTCCTTGTATGGTACGTTAGCTTCAGCTCGCCATCGATAGGGTTTCCTCCTGGTGCTCTGTACGTAGCTTTACATTCTCCACGTCGAAAACTAAAGCAGTGCTTTTTTCGGAAAATCCCCGTCGATGAGATCGAATACAATCGCTTCCTATATTACACCTTTATGGCTCCCCATCCGTGTGGAGACGACGGTGAGGTTCTTGGGTCTGCTGCTCTATAAGCGCCTCACGTACTTCCCTCACCCTCAAAACTGGTTGCCGCCACTCCTTGGATCTCTTACGACACCTTACTTCTAAGATTTGTTGTGCGGACAGAAACACCATGCTACACCTTTACATCTAAACTAGACTATGGTTGTCCCATATATGGGCAGATCTTTCGGTCTTACCTCTATCTTCTTGACCCAATTCAGACCGGAGGTCTTGAGAATAGTCAAGGGATCATTTCGTTCCTCTCCTAGGGAAAGCCTGGAGGTGAGGGCAGGGGTGACACCCCTGTCTCTGCGTAGGAAACAGCTCATGCGCTCAATATTTCTCCGTATTCAGGTTCCTTCCTCATCAGCCTTGACATCTATAATAGAGCGTGTCCATCACAACTCTTCTTTTTGGCCATTTGCTGGGATTGTTACTTCCATCTCCCCCTATCCTTGACCTTCCTCAGTGAGCGGTCATGCACTTTGATTTCAACTTTACCTGTTCAAAGTAAGTTTACCAGCCTCCTCTTGTTTGCAACTGGAAACAATCTTTAACAAATGCGGAGGCACATAAAATACAGTTGAGAGATTCCTCTATGTGCCATGGGGATGTCCATAGCGACTCTATAGCAGTTTACACTGATGGTTCCAAAACGGAAGGAGGTGTGGAGGCTTCGGCTGTATTCCCGGACATCACCGTATCCCACACCCTTTCACCGTATTCGTCTGTTTTTCGGCTGAACTGATATCGGTGAACAGAATCAGTATCATTATACCTGAGGGTAACTTTACCAACTTTTCCGACTCTAGAAGCGCTCTCCAGGCGTTGCTTGACCGATCGACTGAAACCCTTTGGTCTCTGTCATTCAAAAGTCTGTGAAGAAGTACAGAATATTGTTCTGTTGTTTTCCTCCCCATGTGGGTGTTTCTGGAAACGAACAACCGATTGGGAGGCCAAACACGCGGCAACTCATAGGGTCTCTAATGCCCAATACCTTCCTCCTGATGTACGATTGGGCATTTCCCTGCTATAGATTTCTCCATCACTATACCTCGGGGTTTCCTCTCTGACTGGCAAACATGTTGGGCAGAGGATGCTTGTGGCTCCAAACTACGAAACGTCAAATCCGTCATTGGGCGGTGGCCATCATCTAGTAGAAAGAGTCGCTTCCAGGAGATGATTCTGACTCGATTACGTTTAGGTTTTATCAACCTCACCCATGGATTCCTTATGGCTGCATGGGGGGATCCTTTTGCTCCTCCAATTGTCGTCTTACAGTCATTCATATCTTTCCGGGTTGCGACGCACTTTCGACCCTTATAAGCAAGTTCTTCCCTGATGTACTTTTTACTTCTCACTTTCGTAGTGACCGAGTTTTTGCCTTCCTGTTGGAACTGAACGTCTTATATAAGATCTAACCATCTCAGCACTGTTCATATTTATAGAGATATTATAGCCACATTACCGTATATTAT
>JABUQX010073865.1:15000-17500 GCA_015478945.1 Trachelipus rathkii | reverse complement strand
GCGGGTGAAACCAAAGCCCCCCCCCCCCAGATATAGAACAGTACTCCATTACCAAGGGCGGATTAAACCTTGTCATAGCCTGGAGTAAACTGGAGAAGAGGAAAAAAAATCTCGCAGTCTAAAACAGAACTCCCAGTTTCTTTGATGGGCCGCCCTAGCAACCGTTGTGTTGTGAAGGGTTCCAAGACATTTTTTTTGTTTATGTTAAGGCAAGGATGTTTTTATATTGTCAACAGGAGAGACGACGAGAGAACGTCGAAGAGATAGGAAAGTTAGAAAGGTGTTTTAGAGAGGGAGATTTGTAGAAGTTGAGTTTTTAAAGAATTGAATTTTCACAAAGTTGAGACGACCCCAATCGGGAAATTCTATCCAGATCAGCGAGAATAGAAATCGGACAAGATTAAACGAGAGGGCATTCCTAGAAGTAAAAGAAGGGGCCAGAATTGTGACGAATGAGGTTTAAGGAAGAGAAGGGTCGAGTCATTCGGGCATATGAGTTGAATAAGAAAAATGTGCAGGTGGAGAAGATCATGAATTGAAAAGTAAGAATAAAGTGGGAGATAAGACAGAAACCCTGAGGAACACACACCACATTTAACAGAAAAAGAAGAAGAAATTTCGCTCCATCAACCCACAGCGATTATGAGCGACTTGAAAAAAGGCTAGACATAAGTAAGCCAAAGAGAAGGAGGGAAAACCCCAAAGGAGGGGACTTGGAGAGCCAGTGGACGCTTGCCATTTACCCGGTCAAATACTTTGGATATGTCCAAGGCGCAACCCACGCAAGTCTCCCCGTAGCTCCTAAGGGCGGAAAACCCATAAATCGCGTTAAATGGAGGGAAAGTAAAATCACCGTTAGACCTTCAAACGCGATAGCCGTACTGGCGACGGAAAGAAGAGTATGAGATTCCAGAGGTGGTCTAAGAAGTGAGAGTTAAGAAGGGTTTCAAAGATCCTTTAGATAGAATACAGGTAAGAGCTATAGGGCGGATAGTTAGAAGGATCAGAGGCGGCTTCCCTTTTTTTCGGAATAGGTTTGGACATGTGCGTGCTTTTTCCAATACTGAGGCGAAAGTGTAGGTTATTGAGGGCATAGAGGGAATTATAGTTAGAACCGAGGTGAGGGGGCCAGCTCGAAAGCAACACACCCTCAAAACTCGGGGGAGGAATGCCATCCGGGCCCCCCCGCCTTCCTAACGTTTCATAGGATCCTCAGGAGCCCATGCACCCCGATTCAAATGTAATTCAAAGGGCAAAGACATTAGGGACACCTGAGAAGAGGAAGGGTGGAAGGAGGAGGAATGCCAGAATGGTCCAGGGTTGAGTTAGAGAAAATAGGAGGCCGAAGGATTGGCTCCCCGGTTCAGTTGGAGAGTTAGAAACAGAGCCATCAGATCGAATAAGAGGATTTGAAGGCAGATTTACAGAAGTTTGGTGTAGGAGATGTTTTTGGCAAGAGGGCCAGAAAGATTTGTCAGTAGGAGGGGGGGGGGGGGGGGGGGGGAACCAGGAAGGTTAGCGCACTTTCGTTTGATGAAAGCCCGCTTTTGCTCGTCGAAGGAGTATCCCTACAACGATTTCTAACTGGAGGGAAAATTAGCGAGAGTGATAGGAGACGATTAATTTTTCCACTCCCGATAAGCGCTGTTTTCTAGCCTGAATGGCCAGAGAACAGGCACGATTGAACCATGGATGGATTATGAGGAAAGATTTAGTCGAAGAAGGAATGAACCTGCCTATCCCATCAACGATAACAGCTCCCACCTTAATGGCAGAAGCCGAAGTGTCATCAGAGTCAAAAGCAGTCATTGGGCCAATTATAGTTAGTGTAGAAGCGACGCAAGGCCCCTTAATCACCCCGATCAAAGTGCCAGAAAAAGCGCATAGGTCAGGATGGAGCTGTTGGAGAGAAAGTTTTAAATTAAAAGAGAGGGGGGGGGGGGGGGGGAAAGGAGGGGGGGGGGGGGGTTATAAGGTTTGTGTTTCAGATTTTACCATAGGAGCGAAGGTTAGTGTATTTATAAGAGAGAAGGACAGTATTGAAAACAAAGGTCAAGTGTGTTCAAGAATTGGTTGGGACGATCCGGAATGCTGTGTAGGTTCTTTTGATTAGGTTTGCTCCAAGATCGTTTGAGAAGCTGAATTTATTCGGCCTCCTCCCCACCTTAAATCAGTATGAGAGGATCCCAACCATTCAGTGTTGTGTACATTGAAATCCCCATAAATAGAGGACCTCAGAATTTGGATGAGAAGATATAACAGTCTCGTGAGAGGTAGAAAGATATTCAAAGAAAGAGTGAAAATTTGTTCTGTTAGGAGAACAGTAGCAGAAGCACACGATTATTGTAGTTAGAAGGAAGAAATGATTTTGAGGCCACAGAGCATCGAAGTTAGGAGATTCGAGATTCACGAGACGTGTTACATGAGTATTAACGTATACATAGGACCACACTCCACCCTTCAGACGGAAATTAGAAATAAGTTATAGTTAAAGATATTA
>JABUQX010073864.1:27500-36455 GCA_015478945.1 Trachelipus rathkii | reverse complement strand
GTAATGATACAATGTTGGTTTTGTCCTTTATATAGGTTATCGAGTCTGTAGATTTAGAAAATAATGGTTTTCAGAACCATCAAGAAAAAAATAAAAAATAAATAAATAAATAATATAAATAAATAAATAATATTTCTTATATTTTTTTTATGTTTATAACTTTACAAATTTAAGTTTTTTACATACCCTAAAGCAGTAAATCACTAAATCAAACCACTATCCAACCTCCCTCCTGACCATCTGTGAATCTATTGACTCTATTGAATCTTTGATCTATGATCTATTGATCTATTGATCTATTGATCTATTGATAAGGTCAAAATTTTTACCTAAATTGTCATGTTTTCATACCCTTAAAGCAGTAAATCACCTAATCAAACCACTAGTCAACCTCCTCCTGACCATCTGTGATCAATTGATCTATTGTTTAAGGTCAAATTTTTACTAAATTTGCCATGTTTTAAATATACCTTAAATCAGTAAATCACTAAAATCAAACCACTATCCAACCACCTTCCTGACCAGTTTGATCTAATTGATCTATTGAATCTATTTGATCTCATTGATCTATGTGATCTATTGGTCGATTGAATTATTGATCTATTTTTACTAAAATGTTCATGTTTTACATACCCTAATCAGTAAATCACTAAATCCAAACCACCCAACCTACCCTCCTGACCAGTTTGATCTATTGATCTATTTGATCTATGATTCAAGTCACATTTTCGAGTATATATTTTGAATAAACATAACATAAAAAATCAAGTTCTTTATACACACTGATCAACGAGTATATGCTAACGTAACAAATTTTCACATTAATAACGCTAACATAGTATAACCTGAACTAAAAATATAATGTAATAAACGACAAACCTAAACATACCTTAAAGCAACGAATAAAACTGCACACATTAACCAAAGTTCCACACTTAAGCAACAGTAAAGTAACTAAACATGCATAAAAAAACGTAACCTACTCACACTTTTTCATGCATATCTTTAACATATCAATGTTAATTTTACATTAACATAGTAACATTTATCAAAGATTTATAATATCATAACCTAAATAATGTAATAAACTAAGAATAAATGACACACACACACACACACACACACACACACACACACACACACACACACACACACACAACACCCACACACCACACACACACACACACACACACACACACACCACACACACAAATAAAACGGCAAAGCATTGTCAAAGTCCATGTTAAAAAAAAAAAAAATTAAAAAAAATAAAAAAAAAAAAAAAAAAATTAAACAAAAGTATAATTGCCCAAATAAAACTTACAAAAAAAAAATAAAAAAATAAAAAAATTAAAAAATTAAAAAATTAAAATAAATAAAAAAAAAAAATTAAACAAAGTATAATTGCAAAATAAAACTTACAAAAGAAAATTAAAAAATAAAAAAAATTAAAAAAATTAAAAAATTAAAATAAATAAAAAAAAATTAAACAAAGTATAATTGCAAAATAAAACTTACAAAAGAAAATAAAAAAATTAAAAAAATAAAAAAATTAAAAAATTAAAATAAATAAAAAAAAAATAAACAAAGTATAATTGCAAAATAAAACTAAAAAAAGAAAAATAAAAAATTAAAAAAAATAAAAAATTAAAAAATAAAAAAAAATAAAAAAAATAAAACAAAGTATAAATTGAAAAATAAAACATAAAAAAAAAAATAAAAAAATAAAAAAAAATTAAAAAATTAAAAAAATTAAAATAAATAAAAAAAAATTAAACAAAGTATAAATGTAAAAAATTACAAAAGAAAATTAAAAAATTAAAAAAAATTAAAAAAATAAAAAATTAAAATAAATAAAAAATTAAACAAAGTATAAATGCAAAATAAAACTTACAAAAGAAAATTAAAAAAATTAAAAAAAAAAAAAAAAAAAAATATAAAAAAAAAAAAAAAAATAAAACAAAGTATAAATGCAAAATAAAACTTAACAAAAAAAAAAAAAGTTAGAAAAATAAATTTAAATAAAAAATAAAAAAATAAAAATGAAAAATAGCAAATAAAAAAAAATAAAAAATAAATTTAAATAAAAATAAAAAAAAAAAAATAAAAAAACTAAAAAAAAAAAAAAAAAGTATAAATGTAAATTGAAAATTATAAAAAAAATAGTAAAACAACTATATGTATGTTTCACATTAGGGAAAAAATTATATTCAGTAACGCTTCCTATAAGATGAAAATGAAACTTTGAAAATAGGAAATGTCAGTCTTCAACATTTAAGGAAAGATGGGTTATCTCTTTGCAAATGCAATGCAATTGACGATATTACATGTTAGAACAGAATCATTATGTAAACAGTAATGATAGTTATATATTAACGATAGTAACAATTTATCAAAGATTATCATGTCCTAACCTAACTATTGTAATGAACTAAGAATAAATGACACACACACAACACACACACACACACACACACACACCACACATACACACACACACACACACACACACACAAATTCATCATAACCTCGTAAATATCATAATCCCAGACGAATAAATGCAAACATAACAAAGTTTTAACCAAACAAAACATAAAAATAACAAATTTTTATCCTGACATAACATAAAAATAAGTTCTGTGAATAAAAATATCACAGTAAAGCGTATTAGTTTACTGATTTTAAAGCAGTAATCAAGTAAATTCAGTAAATCAAACACCCATCCTGCAGCTCCCCTTACCAATCCACCCGCCTATGATCTACGACCTATTTGATTCAGGTCATATTTCGAGTATCACTTTTGATCAGCAAGTAGTTAAAACGACGTATACATTATCTAACAAAATCCCTTAAAAAAGTGACAAATCTATCAAAGATACCAAACATCTGAACTTATGAATTGGACACTATCTTCACATTCAAAGTGTCAATGTCTCGAGCTATTACACGTCATCTTGAAAACTATGCAATAAACTGATATTAGCACAAAATTCTCCGGCAAACCTAACATTACTCAACAAAACTTAACCTAGGCTCACTTTTCTAACACATCATCGTCAGGTTACACAGTAATATCTTACAAAAAACTCATCATTTCTCTACCAAAACAGTGTTATTTTCACATTGTCTTAGTAATATTTAACATAACGTACTAACTTACGGGTTAAACAGGTTTTCATTAACCAAGAGTATCTAAAGCAACACATCACCTCCCGAGAGAAAAACCCAAGGGGATGAGCCCATTGAAAGGGTGTGAATCCTGAGAGGGGGGATCACCCCGAAGGCGCGTGTAGCGGGTTTTTTGGGCCTCAGCCCGAAGGGCTGAGGCCTTACCCCTCCTTACCCCTCCTTGGGTAATGCCCGCTTACACCCCTTCGGGGTGAACTATCCCCCCTCTCAGGATTCACACCCTTTCAATGGGGCTCATCCCTTGGGTTTTCTCTCGGGAGGTGATGTGTTGCTTTAGATTACTCTTGGTTAATGAAACCTGTTTACTCGTAAGTTAGGTACGTTAATGCTTAAATATTTACTATGGACCGGGTGAAATTAACACTGTTTTTGTAGAGAAATGATGAGTTTTGTAAAGCATATTACTGTGTTACCTGATCGATGATGTGTTAGGAAAACGTTGAGCCTAGGTAAGTTTTATGCTGAGTAATGTCAGTGTTTGCCCGAGAATTTTGCTAATGTCTACGTTATATTCATAGTTCAAATGACGTTATACTCGAGACGAATTTGACACTTTGATGAAAGATAGTGTTCAAATTCATAGTTCAAGATTTGGTATCTTTGATAAGATTGGTCACTTTCGAAAGGGGGATTTTTGTTAGATAAATACGTCTTACCTGTTGCTGATCCCCAAATGATACTCGAAATATGACCTGAAATCAATAGGTCGATAGATCATAGGCGGTGAATGGGAGGGGAACTCAGGGATCGGGTGTTGATTATGATTACGGATTACTGCCTTTAAAATCAGTTAAACTAATACGCTTTACTGTGAATATTATTCAAAGAACTTATTTTTATGTTATGTCAGGATAAATTTTGTTATTTTTATGTTTATGTTTTGGTTAAAAACTTTGTTTATGTTTGCATTTATCGTCTGGGATTTATGATATTTTAGACGAGGTTATGATGAATTTTGTGTGATGTGTGTGTGTGTGTGTGTGTGATGTGTGTGTGTGTGTGTGGGGTGTGGATTTATTCTTAGTTCATTACAATAGTTAGGTTAGGACATGATTAAATCTTTGATAAATGTTACTATCGTTTAATAATATAATATCATTACTGTTTACATAATCTGGATTTCTGCTTCTAACATGTAACATATCGTAATTGCATTTGCATTCGTAGCCAAAGATAACCCATCTTTCTAAATGTTGAAGACTGACTATTTCAATTTTCAAATATTTTCATTTTAAAAATGTTAACTAATATAATTTTTTCCCTAAGTTGAAACATACATATATTGTTACTTTATTTTTTTATAATTTTTTTATTTTACATTTATACTTTGTCGTTTATTATTTTATTTTTATTTTTATTTTTATTTATATTTACTTTTTGTTCTTTTATTATTTGGAGATTTTCTGCCATTTTTATTTTTATTTTTATTAAATTTATCTTTCGTAAATTTTCTTTTTTATAATAAGTATTTATTTGGCACTTTCTACTCGTTTAATTTTTCTTTATTTATTATAATTTTTTACTTTTTTATTTTTAATTTTCTTAATTTTCTTTTGTAAGTATTTTATTTGATATTTTTACTTTGTTTATTACTTTATATTTTAATTTTTTTATTTTTTAATTTTTTTTTAATTTTTAATTTTCTTTTGTAATTTTTATTTTTCGTTGGTTCATTCGCGTTCTTACTTAGTTTCTTTTAATTTATTTTAAGTACTTTTGTTTTTTTTATTCTTTTTAATTTTTTAAGTTTCTTTTTGTAGTTTCGTGTGGTATGCAATTATACTTTGGTTTAATTTTTTTATTTATTATTACATTTTTTAATTTTTCAATTTTTTATTAAAAAATTTCATTACCCTGTCTGAATTATCATTTATATTACTTTGTTAATTTTTTATTTATTTAATTTTTTAATTTTTTAATTTTTTTATTTTTTTTAATTTCTTTTAATTTCATATTTTTGATTTGTACTTTGTTTAATTTTTTATTTATTTAACTTTAATTTAAGTTTTCTTAATTTTGATAAATTTTGAAAAGTTTTGATGCAATTACATTTTGTTTAATTTTTATTTATTTATTTTATTTTTTAATTTTTAATTTTTTTTTTTTTAATCTTTTAATTTTTAATTTTTTGCAATTTTTAGTTTTTTAAATTTTTTATTTATTTGAAAATTTTTAAATTTTGAGAGTTTAAATTTTTTTTTCAATTTTAAGATTTTATTTTACATTTTTACTTTCGGTGAATTATTTTTTTTACTTATTTTTACCTTTTAATTTTTCTTTTTTAATTTTTTAATTTCTTTTAATTAATATTTTGCAACTAGCCTTAGTTTAGTTTTTTTTTTTTACTTTTTTTTAATTTTTTAATTTTCTAACATGGAACTTTGACAATGTTAGCAATTTATTCGTGTGTGTGTGTGTGTTGTGTGTGTGTGTGTGTGATGTGTTGTGTGTGTGTGTGTGTTGTGTGTGCATATAATACTGAGTTCATTACAATAGTTAGGTTAGGATATGATAAATCTTTGATAAATGTTACTATGTTAAATTTAAAATTAACATTGATATGTTAAAGATATGCATGAAAATGTGAGTAGGTTACGTTTTTGTTATGCTATGTTAGTTACTTACTGTGCTAAGTGTGGAACTTTGTTAATGTTAGCAGTTATTCATAGTTAGGTATGTAGGTTTGTCGTTGTACATTATATTTTTAGTTCAGGTTTATACTATGTTTAGCGGTTATTAGTGTGAAAAACTTTGTACGTTAGCATTTTATACTCGGTTGATTCAGGTTGTATAAAGAACTTGATTTTATGTATGTTTATTCAAAATTTATACTCGAAAAAATGTGACTTGATCAATAGATTCAATAAGGATTCAATAGACATAAACTGGTTCAGGAGGGTAGTTTGGGTGTTGATTTAGTATTTACTGTTTAGGGTATGTAAACATGGACAATTTTAGTAAAAATTTGACCTCAATCAATAGATCATAGATCAATAGATCAATAGATCAATGATCAATAGATCAATAGATCACAAATGGTCAGGAGGGTGGTCTGGATAGTGGTTGATTTAGTGATGTACTGATTTTAAGGTATGTAAAACATTCATGACAATTTTAGTTAAAAATTTGACCTTAATCAATAGATCAATAGATACAGATGGGTCAGGAGGGAGATGGATTAGTGGTTTGATTAGTGATTTACTGCTGCTCTAGGTATGTAAAACATGAACAATTTTAGTAACAAATTTGACTTGAATCAATAGATCAAATAGATCAATAGTATCAATAGATCAATAGATCAATAGATCAATTAGATCACAGAAGGGTATGAGGGTGGCTTGGATAGTGTTTTGATTAGTTGATTTACTGCTTTAGGATTGGTAAAAACTTAATTTGTAAGTTATAAACATAAAAAAAGTGTAAGAAATTTTATTTATTTATTTATTTATTTATTTATTTTATTTTTTATTTTTTTCTTGATGGTTCTGAAACCATTATTTTCTAAATCTACAGACTCGATAACCTATATAAAGACACCAACATTGTATCATTACACAAAAATTTAATAACTCGGCACCGCAACGGAGCCAGCACCGGTGCCCTACCAACTCTCGAATCCTTCCTCCTTCCTCTTCTTCTTCTTCTCCTTTCCTCCTCCTTCTTTTTCCTTCTTTTTTTCTTTCTTTTCTTCTTCCTCTGTTTTGCATTCCATGCATTTCTTCTTCTTTTTTTTTCAACTGGGGACCCCCCTCCGGGGGGTCCCTGGACTCCGAATCCGAATCCGTTTCCGTCTCCGTCTCCGACTCCGACTCCTCAACCCAGCCTCCAACTCCGTCTCCGTCTCCGACTCCGTCTCCGACTCCGGGGGGGGAAACTTTTTTTCTTTCCGTGGGGGGAAACTCCTCAACCAGCCTCCAAGTTTCAGGTTTCTACGATCATTTTTTAATTTTTTGTTGGGACAAGCGCTCCCTCTCTTACGAGGGGGACGCAGAGGGACGTAATCTCGTCTCCGACGAGATTACGTCATCATAATAAGTGAGTGTACTATCTTAAGTGGCGCGCGAATACTGTTAAGTTCTCATGAGTTTTTTTCAGGACGAATTTGACCTTGGCGCTAAGGGGGCAGCACCCCCTTAGGGGTGACCTACGGTCACCAAAACTCGCGTGGGATCAGTTTATCACATACAATGAACATATACCAAGTTTGAAGCAGATAGCTCTATTCCTTCCTAGCGAAAAGGGTGCGTGTGTGTATGTGTGTGTGTATGCGCACGCGCGCGTAATAAAAAATAATACAAACAAACACAGACAAACCTTCGGTTTTGTCTGTTTGTCGGATTGATAGCCCTTCGGGCTATCAATCCTCCCCCTAAGCCTAATATATCTCTATTCATTTATATAGAAATAGGTTGGTTCGGGACTGGGGGCATTACTACAACGATTAATCGAATGTTAATTATTGTAATTATTTTCTTTCGATTACATTTTTCATTGTTAAATGCCAACCAGAGCACGTAGAAAGACGATTTAAACGTCGATTTAGGGGTAATCGATCACGATAAATCGTTTGGAATCATCAAAAATGATCTATCGATCATTTGAAACCTTCTAGGAACCAAAAAGCCCCCTTTGAGGGGCTCCGCCCCCTTTTGGGGCTAAAATCCTTGAGTTCAGGCTCAAAACCTCGGAAGTCGGTCTTCCAGACCTTAAATTCGGTCTCACCGACCTCAAAAACCCTAGGCTTGACACGTCAAGCTTGAAAAACCCAATGTTGCAAAATGTTGCTTTGCAACATTTGCAACATCCGGTTGCAACTTCCGGATGTGACCTTGGCTGCTAGTTGTCTACCCTATACTACGCTGATAATCAACATGATCATATACATATCGATTATATATAATATATATATATATTATATAATATATTATATATAATGCTATTAAATTTATATTTATAAATTATATATACATGAAAAAGAAGATATAAAATTTATCAATATATTTCATATTTATAATATAATTTAACCTAAATTTATAAACTAAAAATAATAAATATTTATAAACTAAAAATAATAAATATTATTTTAAGATTTTAATTGAAAAAATTATATGAAATTTAAAATTAATTTTAAAAATAGATAAATCAATCCTTCAATTCAAATTAAACTATTTCTACATTAGAAAATAAACTTTTGAAAAATATTAAAGTGTGGAATATTAAAAGACATATATTTTTAAGTTTTAATTTTAATAAAAATTTCATTTTGTTTCAAGAAATAAGAATAAATTTTAGAAATAGGTTTTTAATAAGAAAGTGTGAAATTTAATAAATAATGAAATATTCAAAACAGGAGAAGATACGATATTATATAATAAATAAAACTTTTAAAAATGTTAAAACAATGTTTTTAATTTATCAAAGTATTGTTTTTAACGCTTTTCACTTTGAAATATGGATACTGTATCAGTATATGAATCTACCAAAATTTCTAATCTCCCAATTTATAATTAGTGGTCAACTAGGTAAAAAGATAAATATTTAAAAATTTAATAATTTAAAGCTTTAAAAATTAGGCTAAACTAATTACTTAAATAATTTATATTTACCGGTAATTTTCTCAAATATCCTTAAAAAAATTTTGAATCTAGGTTAGGTCTAGGTTTACCGCATACGTCTATCCATATTAGTTAGACCTGCTAGCTCAGTTTTATGGATAGTTTTGTTATGTATACACAAGAGTTAAGCAAATCTATGTTACATAACAAA
>JABUQX010073864.1:0-15000 GCA_015478945.1 Trachelipus rathkii | reverse complement strand
CCATATCAACAACAGCCGATATTGGACGATTTGAAAAAAATAGACATAAGTAAGCAAAGAGAAGGAGGAAACCCAAAAGGAGGGGAGCTTGTAGAGCAGTGACGCGTGCCATACCTGTGTCAAATGCTTTGGATAGTGTCAAGCCCACCAAGCAAGTTCTTCCCGTAGTTACCTTAAAGGGCGGAAAACCATAAATCAGTAAGATTAGGAAAGTATATCGCCAGATTAGACCCGAGGCCCAAAGGCCGTTACTGGCAATTCGGAAAGAAGTGAATGAGATTCATGTTCTAAGAAATGAGAGTTGAGAAGGAGTTTGAAAGATCTTAGATAGAAATACACAAGTAAGAGCAATAGGGCGATAGTTGGAAGATCCGAGCGGCTTCCTTTTTTTCGGAATAGGTGGACATGTGCGGCTTTCCAACACTGAGGGAAAGTGCTAGAATTGAGACAGAGAATATAGTTGAAGAGGGGCGGGGACTTAGCACGGGAAGCACACTCCCTCAAAACTCCGGGAGGAATGCCGTCCGGGCCTCCTCGCCTTCCTATACCCGTTCGTTAAGATTTCAAATAGGTATTAAAATAATTTGGCAGATAAAATAAAATAATAGCAGTATATATAAGGTAGAGGACTCGTCTTCTTTTTCAGTATGTCTATAGTATAATATATATATAGCAATAATAATACTAATATAATGAAGACAAAATTATTACAGATATATATATATATAGTAGGATACTATCAAACTGTTTGAAAATATCTAGCACATTTGCGTTAGTATATACTATTGAAGTTAACGTTCATAATGTAGGATAACACAACACTATATAATTAGCTAATATTTATTATTGTATATTAATATAAGGTGTTATATAAAAACGGAGCCATGATTGGTAAAACTTTTGGCGGGGTATGTTTTAAGTCACTAAGGCGGACAACTATTTTATTAGAAACAAGGAACCGACAAAAAAATATTATATAAGATATGGTTTAAAATAAGATGAAATACGATCCCTAAAACTTCAGGATAAATGTAGGAATCACTTTTACTTTATAATTAGAAATAATGTCGCACGCAGGTAAACCCTCTTCATTCGTTGAGTTCCAAAAGTGCAAGTAAATATAGACGATGTACGAAGCCAATTTAAGGATCATGGGTATTTTCAAAATACTCGCGATATTAGTGGATTGCCAGGATAACGAGAAATAGGTTGCTATATTCAGATTTAAGAGAATTAAGAAAAAGACTTAAAAGAGCTTGAAACGTACTGAAATATCAGATATTGTAACGCATACTCTCTCTAGAATAGATATCTCTTCAATATCTCCAATAATATTTACCTACGGTTTTCACAATACATGTTTTAGGCATCTGCAGTTATTTAGCATTATAAAAGCTGAGCGGAATTTTTTGCAAGGACAACCGATTACTTCAAAATTTATTGATATTATGTGATTATTTATATATATT
Source organism: Trachelipus rathkii (assembly GCA_015478945.1). Taxonomy (NCBI): domain Eukaryota; kingdom Metazoa; phylum Arthropoda; class Malacostraca; order Isopoda; family Trachelipodidae; genus Trachelipus; species Trachelipus rathkii. The sequence goes on along the minus strand of JABUQX010073864.1, from coordinate 13,531 downwards.
TTCAATTTTTGTATCTCATTCTACGCTTCTATATGTACTACTTAGTCTAAACATTACTCAATGTCTCTACCTTATAGTTGACTCTTAAGCAACTACTATACTTAATCAGTATTGAAAAATATGTTATGAATACTTTAGTTTCTTAGATGAAATTTTTTCTCTATATATATATAGATAGTAAATTTTCGAAGATATGAACAATAGACTTTTATTGTTAATGATAAGAAATTATAGAGTAAATGTCGCGTTACTCTATAGTCATTACTCAGAATCAATGTATATTAACGAAATTAAAATAAACAATAGGACAATTCTACAATTCCTTTTGCTAGATGAATTTTTTATCAAACCAAATTAGAGAGCTATAAGTTCTTTGAATTACAAAGTTCCATACTTACCAATTCATGATTAAAGTTAATTATTCTCTATTTGATTATATATAAGGCTTCAGAATTTTCTACATATATAGAGAACAGCTAATTTTAGCTATTTAAAATTATGTATCACAGTAGGTGGCCTGAATTTGCTATTGAAAAATTAATAGCTGTAGATTATTATTAAACTTTTTTTTTTCTCGAAAGGTGATTTTTTTTCACTTGAAGAAAAAATGCCGTTCTTAAAGATGTGAGAGAGCGTGAGCTTTCGAGATTTCTACTAGATCCGTGTGTGTTCATGACGCTAGTAGAACATTGAAGATACTTGTAAAACCTATGAAATAATCTCATTTCAACTCTCAATACTATAAATATTGTTTATGTGAGAAAAGTTATTTAAAAATATATTTCAAAATTTAGATTTAGTTAAACTTAGTTTTTATTTTTTGAAAAAAGGTTGTGGTGTTTCAAAATTTGTTTTAATGTGGGGTCTGGTGAACAGTGCAGGGATATGTTTCACCTAAATGTAATAATATTTGTTTTTCACCTCACTCTCTTGTACAAACGCGCAATCTGTTTAAACAAAATACTTATAGCATTTTGCCTTTCTGAATTTTCTATATCATTCCAGCTTTAACGCTGGTATAATCATCTCTCCTATGCACGTGTATAGAACGGTCTCTAGCGATTCAGACGGGGTGTAGATGTGCTGAGGTGGAATATATCCTGAAATCCATGCTTCTGCTCTCATCACCAACTACTATTAGAAAACGGATCAACAATAATACTTTTCGTTACCCGATAATCGGTTCTTCACTATACCCTCGTTCTTCTCGAATGGCGATTTTTCCGATTTCCCCTATTGCAGCTTCTTCGTCTACTACCATCTCCTCAGACAGCCGAGAGATAGTTTACATCAAGAGAGTAAGTAGTATTTTTTTTTTTATTATCATTTACACATGAATACCTATGGAGATTGACGCGAACGAATACATAATGATATTATCTGATTTGCACACTTCTTGATATCAGTAATATTCAAAAGTTATGTTGGCGAAACTCTCGTCACGCTGCGTGTTCCTTTCATAAGGAGCGTTCATGCAAGTAGGTAGAATTAGCTGGATTCTTTTCTCATATATCTCCCCTATTTCACAGGATGCTCTTCATGTGTATGATCGCTTACCACTAAATTATTTCTTACTTGGTCTATTCTATCTAGCAGACTCTTCTCTGGTTTACCCTATAGGGGTTCACTTACGCATAGGTACTCGGCTGTTACCTTATTACTATTCGACGTCAACTTTTCGCCTGTACAAATGGCTCTTTATATTATTCTATATGTACGTGAGAGCTAGTTTTGTATTACTCAGGATGTAATTCATTTTTCTCTCGCTCCAGTTATCATAATATCCTCCATAGTGGAGGTGAGTTTTCTCGTTCGCCGATATAGTTAGACACTCAAACCTAATATTATCTCGGCGTGCAGGTAATTATTTTTATGTCTACATTTTGGACCTAATGGGTGGATCTCCGTAAATCAACTTATTATATATAGGGTTTCTTTTGTTACAGTTGTCCATCATCTGTGCTTCTTACTTCAATTACCAAGAGTTCCTGTTGTTCGCATCTCGAGGAGAATGGATTAATTTTATCCGCTCATATTTAGCTCATCTACTTCTCCTTTACTACGATAATGTTTATTCCCTTTATTGTGCTTCTGCTAGAAGGAATTCCAGATTTGTTGCATATCCATGCTCTATTCCTTTACTCCGCTGAAGCATTTCGTATAAGTGAGGCTATATACACGATTTAAGTAGATCTCACTCTTTGTTTGCCACTCTCAGTGTTCTTGCTCGATGTAGCTCTGCGTTCGACCTTCCGTCAGAGTTTCAATGTTAAGATCTGCAAGTGTGCGATATCTCTGATGTTCATGTGTTCGGTGAGCTCTCAGGCATTCGTCCTAGCTATACCTCTTCTCCTATACAGTTGTTGTCTTCCCCGCTCCATATGGTCCCTAAAGGCGCTTCTGATTGGAGGCCTTGGGGACTTTCGGGACTTGAATTCTGTTACGACTCCTGATCGATATCTGGGCTTTCGCACATCCAGTCCTTTACTTTTATCTGGTACAGGAGCGTAAAAATTACTCCTCTATCTTGCTACGATAGTATGTTTGGACTTAGTTCGAGCCTTATATCCTCACTTGCGGAATACTCGTCGTTCTTCGCCGCGAATGGTATTCTTAAGGGAACTCCTGCGCCTGATGATCACTCTCCCCGACTACGTTTGCTTCTATGTTGAATAGATTATTACATATGACTCGAACCATTTTGTTCGGTGTTCTCGCGCGATACAGATGACGTCAGCACAGTATTTCAGTGCGTTTTAGTGATTCTGTTCTTCGTGCGTCTTCCGTCGCCTGGGCGTATCTAGTTGACCTAGTCGATTCCTCCTCTCCTGGAAAAACACCAAAGTACATTTACGTGCCGTTTTTGGTAGGTGAATGACGCCGGATACGTCTCATATATCCATTACCAGGAGCGTGCACTCTAATTTTTCTTATATAGCAAGTTATACATGCAGCGTCCTCTTCTCACCCTCAAAGGGAAGTGGTTGTGTGTAACCTCTCTCCTGTAGATACTCTGTGTGACTCATAGCTAATTCGCGGCCTCCTCCTCCACAGAATCAGAAACAGCATTTGCTCTCTCGGTTCTCTTAGGAATGATAAATTTTTTGATTCCTTCAATTTCTGCTTCAGCGTTACCCTTTAGAGTCCAGTGTGTTACGGACGCCTCATTTTACCGCTGGGCTCACATTTCGTCCAATATCGCAGATTCCTTTCAGTAATTCAACACGAGAAACCAATAACCAAACAAGCTACTTTTCATGGAAGAGTCTCACTTCCTTATCTTCTTATCTTATTTATAAAAGGTTCTCACTTTTATATGCTTTAATTCTGTAGGAGAGTTTTCACTCCTTATTTTGGTAGTTTAATAAATAGTCTTATTGAAAAGTAATAAAGGGTAAAGAGGATCTACCGAGCCCCAAGGTCTGCTTTTGTAGGCTCTCCATGAAGAAGCTTACTCTTGCCGGTAACTTGTAGCACACACACATCTTTCTCATATCATCCTATCGCTCGGTGTACTTGCATATAACCAACATCACTACTGGGTATGCCTGCGATTTACTCGAGCTGTTCGGCGTATGTTTATCAATTAGATAACAAAAAATACTAGAATTCAGTTATAATTACGTGATAGAATACCCATTTCAACAGCGAGTAACCTGACTTACTCTCCTCTCTGTCTCTCTCATTCTCTTCCGCTGTAAACGTTATCAATACACTTAGCTGTCACAATCGATCCAAAAATAAATAGGCTTTAGGCTGACGAGACGGCAGTGCGTGCTTGCAAATACAAAGATAACATATAGATAACACTGATTCCTTTACGCTAGTTCTCGAGCATAACATACCATTTCTCTCAATTAGTTTCATACAACTTTCTCTTATGTATTAATAAATAATGTGAGTTCGGGTTATTATATGTCATCCTGGACACGACCACAATACCTATCATAACGCTAATTTTGTTATTTTTATCAGTTTTACTACAGGATCCACTCTCCGAAGTGTGAGAAGGCGATATGACATCTTAGTTATTTTAATTCTTACTTCTGTTTAATCAAATCTAGACATTCGACTCTCTCACATATAATACGTTAGCTCTCGCTGGCGAAATAATTAATTTTCACCGCGGATTGCAATTCTTACTTAATTCTCCGGATCGATATTAACGCCAATCACTGTTTACTGCTCATCATTATTATCTCCGACAGTGTTATTGTATATTATTACGAACAATATCATGTTTTTTAGGTGGTCGCTGTGAGTTTTGTGGATAGCCGGCCTTATTAATTAGAGTGTTTCATGTGAATTATTTCCTTGAGTATCCTATTCTCGTGGATTACCATCTGCAATTAAGCAGGTAATCTAATTATGATCCAACTTATTGGATTTTAAAAGGTATTAATGGTATTAGTATTTAATTTAATTATATATATTATATATATGGATTATACCTCCGCCATTTCTTAAGGTTTCATTTTGGCACTGATTTGAGGAGGTGTGAGGAGGCGTCTGGTGAGAGATCCACATTTTCACTTTATTGTTCATCGGACAAATAGGAATATGTTTCACTTCATAAAAATCCTCTAGGATCATTTGTTTTACCTAACAACACAATGATACAAAATGAAAAATTAATAAGAAATGTGAATAATTTTCTACATTTGCAATTGAATTAATCATTATAGATATTATAATATATATATATATATATATATATATATATATTATAATATATATATATAATATATATATATATATATAGTCAATAAAATCCACCCTATGAAGCTTTTACATGAACCATACGTAAAGGGACCCCTAACTATTAGGTAGATCGTTCAAATGTATAAAGGGGTTCATCCCTATTGGCCAGCTGGCCACTAACTATATCAATACTCCCTCACAAAATCATACCAGTCCTCCATTCACTCCTGTATAGTTACAATATCACTTTATTACATATTCGTCTGCCTCTCTACCAACTCAATCAAATTCTCATATATATACTTATTTTATATAATATAAATAATGTTTAAAATCCTTATTTCCGACCCATTATTCGCTTTACTGATCCGAATTTCCTATAATTTTCTCTTTGCTCTCGGTGGTTCTAGAGTCCCTCTCGGTTATTGTCCCAATATTAACAGCTTCTGCCACAATATATTAAAAACGTCTCTTCTATCATAATCAAATCCTGTACCAACTCCATCCTTTCCACATGATACCAAAAATACTCTCCAACTCTACACAAGACGTATATATTGGGCTATATCGTCATATACATTTACCTCGCTTTCTATCACAACACGTGCAAATATGTCTTAAGACTAAGTACAGGTTCTTTCCCTCATTTAATTCAGTATCTGTCGACACTAAACACACGCTGCCCTCAAAAAGAACTCTCTTCGTTATGTCTTCCGGACATCCCTGTTGAATCAGGCACTGTGTCTTTTGCATAGATTTATGGTGTCTAGTAACTCTCACACCAATAGTCCTCAAACTACAATAACTTTATCACCGAGATACACGGGGTGAGGTTTACAGCCTTTAGGGACTCCGCCTTTGTGGGTATACTCTGTGGAAGGGGGTGAGGAATAGGGATAGAAAGAAACAGAAAACAAGAGATTTGAGTCACCGTCATGTTTTCTGTTGGTAAATGTGCTCTCTTGGCGTTGTCACCGTGAGCGCGACCCATGACTTATCCCTTTACGATTCGTGAGAGAAAGGCGATTATTTATATTATTTCGAGCTAGCAAGCCTGTACACATGCCATTCAAAACGATACTTTGCCACTGCTCACAGCAGTTCGTGCCGACTCCATAACTTCCCTATTACCGCCTTTCTCTCATCTTGCTCAATAGCGATTTATTATCTCTAATCCATCATTATAATCGATATACCAATGCAAATACTTGTGTCGCACGCTAATGCGTCCCACCATCTACATCATATCAAGAATTCACTCTCACAGACATTGGACGGAGCTCTGCTCTCCTTCCGCTCTAGCAGACATAGAGAATAAACCTGTACTGCTTTAATTCCTAACGGTTGACATTTCAAAGCCACCCACCTATTTCGCACTATTATACCGGCAGAGCATGCCAAAATACTCTTCCTCACTCTGATATCTGACTCAAACTCTTCTTCATGGAATATTGAAAACCATACACTATGAAACCCAACTCATGCACAAAGAAAAAGTTTGTATAAACTTGTAAATGCAAAACCTTCTTGGCGGACCTCAGGCCCTGTCTCACCATGCAAACCCAATCGAAATAATTGCTATAAGTTTCCCATTTTAATATCTCTTAATTCCCCGAGCTTCTAATCCTATTTACATGGACGCCAACTTACCTCTCCTAACTCAGAAAACAGTATATACTGTGTGGAAAAGTAAGGTTTATAACCTAAGAAAGGGAGACAATTAGCACAATAACGCTCTCCGTAAACATTCGAGCATCCAATGTAATCCTCCGAAACCACTCAAATGTATCCATTATATTAGCACCAAAGCTATTTCTTGATGTGCATGTACACCCACGCTTGCTCACTATGGTTTTTTAACCCAAACTTTTGCTTGATATACGATTATAACTCTAAAGAATAAAAAATTAGATACCTTACCACTAGCCTCGCTTGTAGCATTTGAGCTTCCCTATCTAACCCTATTCATTACGCCTGGTGCCAAATCCATAAAAACTAATGTACATTTAATTCAACTTCTCCCTCATTTGTTTGTATTTTGGTATGTGAAAATGATGGTTAAACTGATCCAAATTCATATTGTGTTTTCTTCTTCCATAACTCATTCTCTCGAAAATTCCTTTAAATTGACACTATCTCACGATTTGTTCTCTTAACTCCAATCAGGTCTATTTTCAGTACAATTAGACAGAGCACATCATATTTCAGAACCATAGTTTCCTCGAGTTATTATGGACTTTTTGGAATAACCATCACTAGCATGATATACTTTTCCATACAGGTAACAAATTTATTATTGGTTATATATGATTCAATTCCCCGTTGTTATATTCTTGAACTCTATTCTTCCTCTTTTATCGTCTTCTACTCTTAATCTCTTTAATATAGTCAGACGACTCTATAGTGATTTCTGTCATACCTTCCTTTCTCTCATTTTTTACCTGGCCTCCTATAAAGCTGGAAATCGGTCGTTGTATTAACCGTTTACACATAATCGCTTTATTACACAACTTCCATATAATTTACTCAATACTCTTAATCATACTCTACTGTGTCTCGCCTCATTCGTATCTTTTGAATTCATGTGTCAAACACAGATAAGATATATGCATTCTATGCTATTGAAATCTGGTCAGTATGTAAAATTATTTACAACTCTCCTCATCTTCTACATCTATCTATATTTTGCGCCCTCTTTACTCCATTATTAACACTTCCGTCATTGCTTTAATATAACCACTTCTTACCACGTATCTCCTCAGATCACTCTCTAAAGTGTTTCCTTACCAACTACTAGACAAGCGACATAACACCCAACCAATCCTATTTATCATAATACATCCGCTCTCATTAACGTGATCACTGTTAATATATAATGCAGATTATTGTCGATATGTGATTTTCTATAATGCGTTTTCCACAACGTGTCCACTCTTATCACATCTATTTATTAGTGAAGGAACTGCTCTAAAGTTCTCAGAAACAGTCAGAGCTATCTCACATGCATTATACTAGAAAATTATTAATGTGAGATAATGTCTCCACATTTGATTCCTGCGCGCAAAGTGTCGTGTGGTGACCATCTAATGTCTTGCCACCTATCCTTACCCATGAAGTAGCTTCCTTTATTATTTTCTCGTTGGTACAGTCCCCATTCTGATCCATTTCACATACTGCGGCAAAGATACTCGGATTTACACATCGGTTTACCAATTAATCTTTTTATTCTCCCATATGATTCAATGCATCTATTTATCGATTATCTTTTTCTACTCCTATATTAAATTCCATAAGCAGCTTATTCTTATTTATATAAATAACTTCTATAATCATATCTTACGATTATTGTAATAGGAGACACTCACGCTTTTTTATGAACGCGCTGGTGTAATAAAGAAACCAACTTCTGCTCTCCTCTGCTCTCTCAGTTTTCACTCCTCCTCTAATCTCACGTACTTTTACCAACACGCATAACGCAACACACTTGCGTACTCTAGCTGGTTACTTAAAACAAAATTTGACTTACATACACTATGTTGACCACCTCCGAATGTTTTATTTTTCTCAAGAGTCACTCTCTCCTCTAATCATGTAGTTCCACATCTTATCTGTAGTTTCGCCCCCGAAACATTTCTTAAATTATCTACCTTGCGTGGACGGCCAGTTCTATACCCTTTGTACTATAAGCATTCAAAATATTCAATCTACTAATTATCCCTTACCATTAACCTACATTCCTAGTAATACAATAAAGTCCTAATCTATGTAATAGTGCTCTCTCTCACACTCTCACTTTCTATTCATCGATTTGTCAGCCTTCACATCGGCATATTCACGATCCAAGGCTCCCTCTCCGCAAAATCTAAGTTCTTTAGAATATTTATTTAATTATTTAACATAGAAACACACATCAATCAGATCCAATGTTTAATACAACTGATATAGTGCCTATTTCCAACCTGGTTACAACCAATACAATACCTCAATATATAACATCCAAGTCAAGTGACTTCAAAATGCATCAGTCCTTGTTGCCAATACACAAATTATCAATCATCCATTTACCTCTTTACATTATGTCGAAGACTACAGTTTCAAATCTACCTAACACCACCCACTTAATAAGTTTAAAAATAAGCTAAGCGTTTAAACAATATAAGGTTCGTTAAATCTTTGTGTTTTTATAAAACAAAGAAATCAGTGAATTTTTCCACTTGCTGTACATCTCCATAATCCTACTTCTTATCTCTTATCTCTCTAGTAAACAAGAACATCGCTGTGTCTGCGTTACTCGACTAACTATCATGTCACTGCTCTCGACCAGCAAAATCGCAAATTGAGCACCTGGTTTCCGCCAATTCAACGACTCGCATTCCCTGTTATCTGAAATCACCTTAATCGTGGTCCATTCGCTCATAAAGCTTGATATACAACTCATGAACCCAACACACTAATACCTTAGGCACTCTCGACCAACGATACTACATTCCACATCCCAGAATACATATATTATCAGTGTTGATACAACAAATGAGTTTCAAGAAATCAATCCGCTAAAAATTAGGGTAACGATTTTACGCACATATCTCTCTTCTCGCTTGCATTAATATGTCTATTACATCAATTCTACGTCGAGTTCCAGTGCATTCAATCAGTGTTTGTTAGATTTGTTATCTCAAACTGTTTTAGTGTCATTCTAATATTTCTGAAGCAAAGATAAGCATCCGAGAGCTTCATTTGTGCTTAAATGCTTCTGCTCGAGTTAATTAAACCATATTATTTTCGTCATATACTGATAATGAGTAATCGAGCCCAAAGAAAATTACATGATTTGTTACGTCAGATATGCTATGGATTGAATAATTAGTAATTAATTATTGGCTAGAGTTATCTTAAAAGTTTAGCTCAGGCAAGTTTGAATATCAAAGGCGGATTTTTTTAAGTTAATAAAAAATATAAAATAACTTAAAGTCTGAATATCTATAGCCAAACGTAATCTTCCTAGGCTTTATGTTCTTATTATTACTATCCATCTATTTTCTGAGTGGATATTGTTTCCCCTAGGGGCAAACATCCAACTTTAACGTCGATAGCTATTAGGACATCATATTAATTATCGAGATCCCCTGCATTCTTTAATCTAAGTACCTTATAATTATCAACAAGGGAAAGATATACTTTCAGGCATTTATTCTATGTTGGGTTGTCTTACCTCTCAACTCTCACTTCCTACATAGGCTTACTGAGGCTTATTTGCTCATAGCCTAAAAAAAAAAAACTTTTCGTTTCGACCCAACATAGTCCTTTATCGATAGTACGTTCTTAAAATCATATTTAAAATAAGAATATGAACAAAAAATGTCAATATGAATAAAAGTTATGTACTAGATTATCTACTGAGCTATTCGCCAACCCAACTGTTAAAACACTTATAAATCTATCAATGATTGTTTGTAGAAAGAATACATCCTTAAAATCTTATTTAAAACAAAGTAAGAATAAAGCTACTATATGAACAAACTTATATGCTAGATTATTTACTGGACTATCCTCCAACCCAATTGTTAAAGCTCTCTAACAAAGTCGATTGTCGAAAGTACATCCTTAAAATCATATTTAAAGCAAAATAAGAACAAAGCTACATGAACAAAACTATATGTTAGATTATCTACTGGACTATCCTTGAACAAAACTATATGTTAGGTTATCTACTGGACTATCCTCCAACCCAATACGATTATCTTCCTTGTCAAACCCAATTTTGATCTGGTTTCTTTACCACCGAAGTGCTTCTTCCATTGTTATTCTCTTTTCATGACTACCTTTAAACTCACAGGGAGTGAGCCAAATCGTGATAGCTCTCCAGCTCTCGATCCTCTATATTTATATGATCTCTCAAAAAACCGACACATTATGCAGATCTTAGAGAGGAGATTTCTTTTAATTACAGAGTAAACTCCGAGGTTAAGAGTGAGATTCTGTGTTACAGAAATATCTTAGATTTCCTACCCATGAACTAAAAAGTGAATATTATTAATATTATATAATAAGTGGTTTATAGTAATATGTATCTTAATCTAATCGCTGGTATATGAGTATATCTAGGCAATATCGTGTATTTTACTATATGATATATCAAATATGCTAACATAAAAAATTACCTCTCTCTCAGCAATATTATATACTGAATAATGATTTTTTTATATTTTAATTATTAATTTTTATATTATTGATTATTTTATATTATATTATTTATTATTATTATTATTATCTATTAATATTATTATTTATTACAAATGGTGATGGCTATTTGATGTTTTAATGAAAATTAACTTTAAAGGTAAAAAAAAAAAAAAAATATATATTATACCGATAAATAGCTCGAAGTCGGTGAAGGAAAGATTCAAAGTCTGCCAAAAAAATCAAAAGAAACAAAATTAAAGGTGTTTATATTGAACGACTATAAGACATTAAATATTCTTTATATTTTTTTTTCTTTTCTCATTTTTTTTTCATATTACAGTTATAAAGATTAAATATGTTTTTGAAACTAATCTTCTCTCTATTCGAGAATAAGGCTCAAACCTGGTTACAAAACTATAAAAGCGATAGTGTTGCTATCATCACTTCTCTCTCTCTGCAGCATTTTTCTAATACATAAATAATAAGTGTGCATCCAGGGCGATTTACTCTCACCTCACCATTGCCTTCATATGGTCCTTCAGAGGAATTTGTTGTAAAAGAAAGATGTTGTGTTCTAACGTGTGTTTCTAATAGAGAAGCGATAAAAAAAAAATCAAGATCAAGAACATAATATAGATCAATAATCAAATCACGTAATACCCAACTAATAGAATAGGCAAATCTCATAAAAAGCTGTACAACTCTGTGTTTATTACCCTCTTACTATCTCTCTCAAAGTTTTCTGTGAATATCTCTCTTTTCTATTTGTTTTACCGCGCCAGAGATTTGCTCACTTTCTTACTTATTTTACTGTATTAAAAGGCTTTACATTGTGCAAGTATTCATTACTCAGCAACGCATTCTTTAACCTCATTGCTCTTCCGGCGTATATATATTTTTTTCTTACTGTTCAGTGTTATTAACTTTGGAGTGATTCCTTCCCTTATCCTCATAACTTCATAACACATTGTTGCTCTATTCATTCGTTACAAACGATAGGGATGTATATCCTGACGTTCTCATCAGGCGTCGTACAAGCTAATCACGCGGATCTCTGGGGAAGGTCGGCTCATTTATAAAGCCCCATAACTCTAGAATGCGGATTTTGAGACAATAAAGTTTTTGGCTCATAAAAAACTTCTAAACCAGATTATATATTAACTAAGAGTTAATAGAAAAGCGTTTACAGGAACCTATAGAATTCAATATCGACGATAGGTTGCTTATAATGTGCAATCATGAATTCCTTTAATCCCCAATACCTACTATAGACATGTAATTAGGAATACATAATGTCTTTAAAAAATATTACAAAGTTAATTACCTTAATCCCACTAAAGATTTGAACTTTAATTAAGGACCTCACTGTTTTTTGGTCTTCTCCTTGTTGTTCTATGTATCTTTCTTTGGCAAATTTGCTTCTTTATGGATTGTTAGTACTTGGATTGCTATACGCTGCTTACTAATTTTCCCATTTTTTCTTACCGAGAGGGAATTCATCACCCTTTTTCCGGATCCATTATTATTTCACCGCTCTCTTTCCTCCACCAAACTGCGGATTTACTAAAGGATGTCGCAAAATCCATAAATAAGGATTTGTTTTACACTGAAGTAAGATGTTTTACAGTTGAACCTATAGAAGTCCTAATCAACGATAGTTATAGGTGATGTCTCAAATCGAATCTCTCATAATTCCAAGCTAATTATGTTTGAAATGCAACTGGTTTATAAAATAAAACTAGAATAATTATAAAAGCAATTTAATATACTACAATAAGTCGTTGGCTATCTTAATCCCTTCGATATATTTCATATTATTGGCTGTGCCTTCTCGATTCTCATGGATCTTCTTTTTTGTTAAGCGGTCAATTTCACCACTTATTATTGGGTCAACTGAGACTCGCGAACCGACTCATTTCCTTTATACTTATCCGAGGGAGGGTACGGGAATTCAGTAGAGGGACCCTAGATAGTGAATTGTGTGATGTCTGCCTCGACATCAGATTATCCAAGTGCAGCTTCCTACGATCTTTCATTTTTGTAATATCTCTGCCATTCAGAACTTCCACAACATTTGCCTAATTTTTTGTATTATTTATATGATAAGTGAATAAAATGTCTATACTAACTGAAGGAGGTAATAAATAAATTATTCTGCAATGCACCATATGAGATTATGTGCAGAGCAAAACTGATTGAATAGATGTCAGCAAAACTATTATTACTAGACTATTATCGAATAAATGTAAACTTTATATTTTCAAGAACAAATGTTACTTACTATAATCCCACTTAAGTATTCCATATTACATTAATAATATAAATAAATTAAAATCCTCCTACAAAGATAGTATTACCTTATATATATCTTTCTCATTCTGCGCTCACCATCATTGACCGATATATATAATATATATAATAATATATAGTATTATATATAAATTATATATATATATATATATATATATAATTTATTATATATATATATATATATATATTAAACTTACATAAGCTTTTTTATATAGGGTTACTTTTCAGACTCTATAACGCGTTATTTCAAGGTGACCTAGACTTGATTTGTGTGCTACCTATCTTATAAATTAACTTTTTAAATAAGCTTTTGAATTAAAATATTATCGTTTTTTAA
>JABUQX010073863.1:30000-59141 GCA_015478945.1 Trachelipus rathkii | reverse complement strand
ACCATCGTATGGAATTTATTTCTTAATATTCTGAAATTTTTCCAATTCTTTTCCAACCTGTGATATTTTTTTACATTTTATTATTATTATTTTTTTTTTTGTGGGCATTCCTTCCAAATTTTCAATCTTCTTTTTATTAGTTTTTCGTGTATTTTTTTAATTGTTTTATTTTCCTTTTGAAGTTTTAATTTATTTATTTTGTACATCCAACTCATTCGTGTATATATAGATTGTTCCTTTACTATTATTATTATTATTATTATTATTATTATTATTATTATTATTATTTATTATATTATTATTAATTAATTATTATCATAATTATTATTTTTTTATTTAATTATTATTTATTTCATTATCATTATTATTATTATTATTATTATTATTATTATTATTATTATTATTATTATTATTATTATTATTATTATTATTATTATTATTATTATTATTATTATTATTATTATTTTTATTATTTTTTTTTATTTTATTATTATTATTATTATTATTATTATTATTATATTATTATTATTGTTTGTTGTTGTTGTGTTGTTGTTGTTTGTTGTTGTGTTGTTGTTGTGTTTTGTTGGTTGTTGTTGTTGTTGTTGTTGTTGTTGTTGTTGTTGTTGTTGTTGTTGTTGTTGTTGTTGTTGTTGTTGTTGTTGTTGTTGTTGTTGTTGTTGTTGTTGTTGTTGTTGTTGTTGTTGTTGTTGTTGTTGTTGTTGTTGTTGTTGTCGTTGCTTTATCGTTGAAAATTCTTTGTTTGTAAACTTCAAATATGGTAGCAAATTTGACTTCTATAATTCTACAATTAAGCTTAAACATTTCCCTTTTCACCTCTATTATAATTTCATAAATAGCATGCAACCAAAATATAATTCAAAACAAAATACTGTTTCATTTACCCATTATTTTTTTCTGTAAAACAGAATTTAATAACATCCCCTAAAAGCCAAATCGTGATATTTTTCTGTTCTTCCGTTGACCAGGATCAAAACTGCTGAATATATTGCTTTACTTTTGTTTTAAAATCGTGTATTTTAGCCTTTCTGCTTATAGAATATAACTTTTTACAAGATATTTTTTTATAAGAATAATAAATAATAACTCCTTTAATAATTCGCTTTTAATAGAAATTAAATATATATATATATATATATATATATATATATAAAAATAATATATATATATATATATATATATATTTATATATATATATATATATATATATATATATATATATATATATATATATATAAATATATATATATATATATATATATATATAATAGTAAATATATGGATACCTTTATTGTGCGAATTTTTTGTATATTTTAGAATTTTCACTACATTTATAAAAAGTAATAAAATATTCGCAGATTTGAAAATTGCGAAAAAAACCTACTCATAACCATACTAACATAATACATTATTTCACGGCACCACAATAATACATTTCCTTGGGCAGTATGTATGCGTCCGTTTGTATGTATGTTTACAAGAAAAAATGAGGAAGCTGACATCATCAGTATGATAGAAGTAGATTGTTTCACTTTTCAATTAGCCGCCAATATTTTTCTCTAAAGTTCCTTTTCCGCCGAAATCAGGGGTTTTTGAGATATAATATATTTTTTCATAATATATTTCATTTATTTAATTTTTTATTTCGATCCAGGAACACTAATGGACTCTTTTTTAAATGTGATAATCATCCTTTTTATATTATTTACTATTTTTTTAGATAATCAATATATATATATTATAGTATATATATATATATATATATATATATATATATATATATAATATATTATTTATATATATATATTATATATAGATATATATAAATATATATATATATATATATATTATTATATAATTATATTTATATATATAAGATATAATATATTATATATATAATATATATATATATAATATAATATATATATTATATATATATATATATATATAATATTATATTATATATATATATATTATAATATATATATATATAAATATATATATATTATATATATATATATATATTAAATATATTATATTATATATATATATATATATCATATAATAATAGTACATATATAAATATATATATATATTATATATATATTATATATAAATATATATTATATAATATTATATTATGATAATCTATATTATATAACACCGTAAATTAATCATACTTTCGCTTTTGTGTGACTACTATTACTTAACATGCCGAGTTTAGTGAGCGGTAGGGATTTAGCCAAAATGGTATGAGACTAATAGGCGCAGTTGACTCAGTACCTTATTTATTATATCATCCTCATCCCACCTCTGCTCATCGCCAAGAAATGGGGTTAGGTGCGGTATACACTGCACTCCTTCGAGAGAGTATAATAAAGATAGCTCGGAGAGATAGGACTTTCCTTTTATGAGCGTCACATATGTCGTAAACGGAATCAACACCAGGTCGCAGTTTAAAGATCCCTTGCTCTTGGTATTATTACCTTTTTAGAACATCGAATTCGAGAGAGTAAAATCCACCCCTAGAACTCACGGGACCTTGAGGTGCGTGTCAAAAACCCAAATATCTCTCAAATCAAGCTTAGGGATTATATATTATTATTATATATATTATATAGTATATATAGATTATATATTAATTATATATATATATATATATATTAATATATCTAATATATGTATATTATTATATATTATATATATATATATATATATTTCTCTTTATTTAAACAAACCCTTGATGGTTGATTTTCTCTCATTACCATATCGTTTTTGGCAATGATTCTTTCTAGATTCGTTGGATTAATAGTTATAATAAACGTTAGAAAGAAAGACCAATTGTTACGACCACTCTCTCGTTCTCGGTCATCTCTCTCATCTCTCTCTCTCTCTCTCTCTTCTCCCTTCTTTAGGCGTTGGTTGGTGTATGCTCTCTCTCCCGGCGATGGACTATCCCTCACTGTTGGCACTCTCGTCACATGGGGGCCATCCCCTTTAGACCAGGTGGGCCACACCATCCTCCTCACAAACCTCCTCCTCTCTCCTCGCCAATTCACTCCTATTATGCACCTTCTTTCTTCCTCGTCTCTCGTCCTCTTCTCTGTCGTTCAAAGCCAACTCGCATTTCTCTTTCTGAATACCACTAAAGCAAAATCATACCTACAATATTAATTATTTTACATAATGAATGTATCTTCTACAAAGAAAAAAATCATAGAATATTACTACCCTTAGTCAATTTATTTTCCTTCGATTTTGTAGAGGGAATGAGAGTATCAAAGAGAATAGAACAGCTCATACGAGATTATGGAGAATGCCTTGTTTTATGTTTTTTTTTCATAAGATCAGCAGCTGTGAAAATTAACAAGGAATACAAAAAAAATAATAATAAAATATTATATATTGTTGATCAAGTAAGCTCAGATGTATTTATTATTAAGAATGATATAAGAATAAACGTCAAAGTATTGTAAAACCTAAATTATTCATCGGGTGGGCTATAAGATTTTATTGAGTGTAAATGAAATATGGGAGCACATTATTCTCTTCACATTGTTTGGTTCGGGAGATAACCTGCATTGGATCGCGTCGAGGCATATCAAACCATACGTGTGTAGGTTTGCGTAGGTATTGAGTGGTATGTAGTCCTATTTTTATGAGACCTATATAATTCGCAAAAGAGGGTTTCTATCTATCTATTTCAGTGTTCCCTGAAGTTAGAAGATGTGTAAATCATCTGAAACAAGAGAAATGAGACCTTAATTTTCTTTAATTTTTCACAACAGGCGAATACTAGTTCAGCTAATCTTACTGTAAATGTAAATTATTTATGTGACATTTATTTTTTATATAAAATTTTGGATTATATCAAATCAAGTGTGGTTATATATTTTGGGGAAATATGTACGGTATGATGTTATTATATTCTAAAAGTTGATTTTTGAATATTACAGTCTTATATATTCTATAGAAAGAGTTTAATTTTGATTATTAATCATTTTATCTTTATTAGTTATATTCCTAATTTACAGTTAATATAGACAATTTTAATTTAATGTTGATCTAAACTCTACCACAAAAAGCTGCACACATTCTATGGAAAAATAAAATTCCACATATATTAAATAAAAATATTTCTCAATTAATAAAAATATATTTATTATTTAAGTCTTATACTTATTAATAATAATCATATTATTACCATCAAGGTAGAAATATTTAACTTCACATTGCTTTATATAAATTTTTAAAACTACGGAGTAAATTAGTAGTTAGCTACATAGAGATTATACTCATAATATTAATATTAATAATATATATATATATATATATATTAATATAAACTTTATATATAATAATATATTAATATATGATATATATATAATTATATATTTAATATATATATATATATATTATTAATAATATATATATATAATATATATATTATATATTATAATATATTTAATTATATTTTAATAAAGTTACCATATTTATTTTATAAGGTAATTTAATTATAATTAATTAATATATAATCTAATAGTATATTATTAATATATTTATATTATAATATTATAATATATATTTATATATATTATATATTATATAATATGTAATAAGTAAAAGATTTCGATTACATTATTTGCTATAACAAAAATAAATGTTTGATCACACATTTTTTTCGAAGAAATGACGGTTTGGATAATGTCTTGGTCGGGCGGATGGAGTGCCCAACTTAGATCCACGCAGAGTAGGAAAAATAGATGGTAATAATACATTTTTTAACATTTAGGTCGCCATCTGTCAGGAGTCCCCACTGGGATTTGTGGCGCCTTGGTATGATTATTAGTCTTCTACTCGTATGCTCAAGTGTTTTAATTATGTATAATTATATATTATTAATTATTATTATTTTTTTCCACTATTTTATTATTATTAATTATTTATTATTATTCTTAAATACTTTTATTATATTATATTGTTCTATTTTACATATATTATAATCAGAGATTATTATATCGTTCCTGTCAAGCAGTGTCTCATTTATACTGACATCATTGCCCCAATTGGCGCTGTTCCCTGTTTTATACTGAATAGAGTCCGGTATTTGGAGGAGTTTTTTCATAGTTTACTCATCCACCAGCGGGATTCGACATTGACAACGCTTACTTGGCGTTCGCTCTTAAGCTGTTAACAATAACCGGTGGCTCTTATAACTTAATGATAACCACACTAGGCCATAAACCACGTCCCACAAAAGAACGTCTTTCTATAATGCTGTATGTTTTTTATAGCACGCTGGCAGATTTTGGCTTCAATCTCCCATAATTGCTGAGTACTGTCTCAAAAGGCCTGGCCTCTGTACTTCCTACTCATTGCATAAATTCCCTCGCACTTTACCCTAAATAATTTATCTTATACCTCTGACTTATCCATCGGTTCTTTTTGTAACACTCTGCTTTTATCTCCTTCTCCCTTATAATCAATTGGCGCCTTACTTGGAGGACCTCTACTTTGTACTGCTCCCTCTCAAAATGCCTGCAGTTACATTTCATTGGCTTCTCGGGTTCATCCTTTCTTGCCCCTAATGTACTTTTAACTGATGACATCTTTTGCATTCGGTAACAGTGATTTTATTCAGATAAATATAATTCATAAAAAGCATAATTAATATAATAATTAAATAAAAGTTTTGCAAGTCAGAATATAGTTTTTGGCAAGTTCTCAGATAAAACAAAAATGGTGTGAGAGCCATATTTTATTTAAGTTGTTTCATAAGTTGTATATATTTCCTCTTATTATATTTAGTATAATTATTTTAATTTCCCTTCCTTTTCTACGCTATCCTCCCTTACGGCCTTTTTGATGACTTGCATGGTAATTTAAATATTATTTAACTTTATTTTTAAAAGAGAGGTAGAGTAAATACTATAGAAATAGAATTGATTTAATAAATTTTGAAAGTTCATTGATAAGGATTAAAGGTGAATGATTCTAAGAAATTAGTAAATTAACGTGAAATATTGAAAATCAATTATTTTATTATAATCAATTAAACAAACTTTGCTTAATTTTGATACTTAAATTTTTTAAAATTACATACATTATGCACCAATTGTAAGAGAAAAATAAATGGTTTATATTTCAGTCTTTATTTTACTTCAATAAATAAATTCTAATATACATTATTCCTTTATTAGTTCTATCTCATCAGCCTTTTCGATATAAGTGTTGTTATTTATGACAAAAATCTAATATCTATGCTATTAGCCTGCAGTATATCTTACTACTATAATAAAATCCTAAGCAATTATCCTGACAGTTATCCTTACATTAAGAACTATAATGCTTTTTCAAACTAGTTATAATAATATTAATATTTCCAGGTTTTCAAATTTTTTAGGCATGAAGACTTTTTTGGTCATCACTTATTATATTATCCCAATAGTCATGAGCGGAGCCGGTAACGGTCGTGAAAAAATATATAACTAATTTCCCTCATCAGTCAAGTGTTTTATAGACTCATTAGCCTTCCGGATTATTTATTATGTTCTTTAAAACTAGGGTATGGGAACTAACTAATCGGTTTTCTTGGCCCGTACAAACTAACCATCATAGATGGAGTGATCCCCCTTTCATTTATGGGAGCGGATAGCAATAGTTAATTAATATACTCAATTTTGCTTATGAGTCAAAGCTTAGTGCCAGCATTGTTCTTAAACGAATTAGTAATATTCTGTAATACACTTCCAAGGACCACCACTAGATTTAGTAGCATAAGCGCAAGTAGTCATCGTGATCTTTTATTCTCGCCCGCATATTCGGTGTCCACAAGACACTATAAGAAATAAGTTAGGAGGTAAACTTGTGTAGACGATCTGTCACGAGGGGGAGGTGCCATTAGTTTTACAGTGCATTTTCCTGCGAAATGATACTCTCTAGCAACAACGTTTCTATGACGGTTTGTTTACTAATATCTTTAACCGGGTACACCTAGAATATCGTCATTACCTATAGATAATCTTTTTAAACATCACTGATCTCTGCACTGAGGTAGAGTTTCAGTATATCCAGATGCATTATCCCAAAATTCAGGACACTTCTTTACTTTTTATGAATCTCGAATTCATATTCCTAAGAAATCACCTTCTTTTTCCTTTGTGGAACGCATCAGTCAGCAAAAGTTAATACTTCACTGACTCATACATTTTCCAAAGGCAAATTCCGATTTCAAACTGTGCATTGTTTTTTCCTGTTTTCTTAATGAGCATGATTGCGAAAGTAAGCTATAACATCGTTTGCGCATACATTGGGAACATACATATGCGTGAAACCTAACGACTAGTCCATGTAAAGTTCTATTTCTTTTTTATCATACTAATATTTTCTCTGATTTATTTTTAGCGAAGTTTTATTTCTCCGTTAATATATTTAATATTTTCTGTCAGTTATTTTTGCTTTTTTAATGGTAGCGTAATTAATTCTTTTATTAAACATTTAATATGTTCAGGACAGGCCTAAATCTATCTTTAACTAATCTTTACCAAAATAGGGCTTACGCCTTACCACTTTTTTTGGGCGGGGTTAGAAACAGCGCCATCGAAAGAAATTTGGAGGAATACGTTGGTCAGAGTGTTTGGCACGAATTTTCCACCCAAATTGCTTGAGTTGTTTGTTCAAGGACAAATTTTCAGACTTTCACTGGGCGTAGAAATTAAGTTCAGCCTCTTTCCTCTTTGCTATCTCTTCTGTACGTTAAATATTTTTATCATGAAATAGTCAGGATTTTCTATTTCCTTATCTTTAAATAATATTCTCATTTCTTGATAAATAATTAATCAGTAACAAATTTTCATTTCCTTTTACGAGATTCATATCAACATCAAACTCTGAGATGTAGCTAAGATATTGAAATTCCTTCCCATATGAGAGTTCATTCTGTTTCTTTATAGAACTCTCAATGAGTCGCCATATACTTTCACTTTTCAGCCTTGTATGCCGGTTGTAGTAACACATAACCGAGATGTCTTTGTTGCAGGCCACAGTTCATTAACGCAGAATTGAGCTCTAGAAGTTCCTTGCAAAACTTTATATAACGTCTCTCTGCTTCTTTCAATATCCCACTGTAAAAGCCATATAATTTTCCGTCTTCTTTATACATGAATACAGAGTATGATAATGCAATGTTTAAAGCACATGTGTATATTTACATACCAAATTTCTCTTCTGGGAAAACAAATTCGATAACATTTTGCAAAACAAGTTTCGCTTCCATAAATGTAGTTTCAGATTCTTTCTCCATTTTTGCTTATCATGATCAGTAGTGTCTGCCCCACAATTCCGAATGTCAACAACTCAAAAATGTGCGAAAGTTTCGGCAAACAGTTCCTGAATAAGTTGATGATTCTTAGGATTATTTTTAGCAGTTTAATAGTCTTCTGTTCAGCTGGTTTTCATCAGCTCAGCGTTCGATTTCATGTCATGTGGCTTAATATCGTATCCTTAAAAGTAGTAAGTTAAACCTACCACTCCGATTAGGCATCTTTCCCTTTAATAAAGGAATATTTGCAAATAGTCAAATATATGTAGTACCTTTTCTAGAATTATAAGTGCTATTCAACGCTTGTCGTGACTATTAACACATTGTCGAATATACAAGAACACTCCCGGTTATAATCTCAAAATTGCATGAGTCTTTGAAAGCAGCAGCAATAGTTAACTTCGATCAATGGTTTCATTACTGGATGAACCAAAAGGTGCGTTGGTGAGTGGAATACTTTTGCTCATGCATCGACTCCTATATCTATGCACTTCTTCTCTGAATCACAAAATATATATATACTCTACTTTTTGAATCTAAATAAAAGAATCGGTTCCGATGCCGATTTTTGAAAAGGAGATCTTCAGACCAAATAATTCATAATTCTAGGTTCTCCAAGACTCGAAGACCTGTTAAGGATCTCTCCAAGACATTTTTCTGGCCTTACAAATATATTATCCATTATAATTATCACTGCAGATCTGATGATGTACGAAAGTTTTTAGTTTAAAGTTACTCCGAAGAGGCATAATACAAATCCAAAAATATCTTTTAAATGTAATATTTTTCATTAAAAACCTAAGTTCTAGGAGCTCATCAGCTGTCAAGGGAATCTCAACTGAAAAAGATTATGCAAAAGTGGCAACATATTTCTTCCTATTATCACAATCAGACAAGAAAAATATTTTCACACTCACAAATGTAGCTAAATAACAAAATATACTGCTTATAGCCACCGTATTTCTGCTCGCCAACACATCATCGATCCATAAGTAACAATATTTTTTAATACTTCCCAAAATTCGCTCATTGATACCTTAAGCTCATATCGTTTCTTAAAACATAAAAAGCGAGAACATCACTTATTCATTTCTTAATAATTGTAAGCTCATTTATATTTTAATCATAAATATAACCATAATTTTTTTCTGTGAATAATATATGATTCCCAAAATACAAAACTTTATGTTAGAAAGACCGCTTATTACATCAATGAATTCAATTAGTATCCAAAAAAAATAAATGTCCTGACATAATATTTTTCACCATTCT
The DNA here is from genome assembly GCA_015478945.1 of Trachelipus rathkii. Taxonomy (NCBI): domain Eukaryota; kingdom Metazoa; phylum Arthropoda; class Malacostraca; order Isopoda; family Trachelipodidae; genus Trachelipus; species Trachelipus rathkii. The sequence goes on along the minus strand of JABUQX010073863.1, from coordinate 49,531 downwards.
TCTCAACACTCTAACCGCCCCTAAGATTTGTCCATCCCAACGAGAAAAAAAATAATTAAAAGAAACAAAACAGTGGTTAAAGATGGTAACTCACAACAATTGAATCTGTACCACTTATATTTGATTGTATGTAATCTAATCCATATTCTTCTAAATTAACCGGAACCCAGACCATAAGCTATTAGTCTCTTAAATACTAACCTGCTAAAAAGAACGCGAGAACTTACCCACCATTGGGGTACAAAAATACTATGCAAACTTAACCAAGAGAATCCCCACAAGCTCGGGAAGTAGACAAACTTAAGCTTTTAGAGAGAGGTCCCCACATCAAATGGCATAGAGAATTAAAATTCTCTAGTAATTTTACAACGCACGAACCGGATCTACTGGCAAATAGGCGCAGTCCTGTTTGAGATTCTAATGAAAATTATATTCACTGTAGAAGCTTACGAGCACTTAAACTTAGGCATAGCACTTTGTGAGCTAATCAAATACCGGTGCAGACTTAACTGGAGGCTGTATAACCTCTCATGCTCCCACACCAAAAAAAGGAAGTCCCAGAAGAATGGGAAAATGGGTAGGTAAGGGATCCAGGTACACAGATCTACAAAAAAAAAAAGGCCGGAGCTTGTGTACTGGAGTCTGGAAATTTGTACAAGTCTCCCAAGTACTTTAAAGGCAAAGCCACAATATAAAGAACTCTTTGCAGTAAAAAAATACCGCAACTTTGTCACTTAAAAAATTACATTTATAAAAAAAAAATTGTAAATGATTATAGAGTTCAGTGCCAAACCCTATGACACTATGAATATTGAGCACCAATTAAAATTATACATTGGGGTGTAAAGTAAAAATGGCAATAAAATAAAAATTAATAATGGGGTATACAGTAGTAATGTATAGCACTATAAACCATTTATGGACAGCAATTAAAATATACATCGCATGTAGATCTAAATATTAGCAAAAATAAAATAATACTGGTGAATCAGTACCGGTTTAAAGACGAGGGTGCCAACTAAAATGTTCTGTCTATTAGGTGAAGGTAGCACCATCCTCCATTGAACAACCAAACACTTAAAACTAATTACAACTTCGCCAAATTTGCGCACGACCGGGTACTTGGTAATAGCTGTCATTAGCCAGAGCATTTATTGTTGTTGTCGCTGTAAGAGTAATATTACAAGTAGTAGTTAGTAGTAAGTAAGTAGTATTAGTAGTAGTTATAGTACAATAATTTGTATTATAAACTATTCACACTATTAGTGTTTTGCAGGTTGATGATTATGTGAAATTAATCATATGAGGGCAACAACAATTTTCGAGATTATCATGAGATCATCAAAATATCACATAGAATAATTACAATATTTAAGATCAAGATCATTAAATGCAAAAGAAGCATTATTATTTAAATTTGTGTGAATGTGAATAACACAGCGTGTTTCGATTGTTGGTTCACACACAATAACCTCCGTAACATAAATAATATAATATAATAAATGAATAATACCTTTTTGGGCAGTTCAGAGGTTCTACCCCTAAAAATTTGAAACATCAGTTACTTGTTCCCAGCTGCTCAACGCATGCTAGATAACTTCACACCGAGGACTGGGTCCTCAACTCATGAACCATAAAACTTACTCTTAATCTAACGTTTACTTTTAAAACCCCAATCCTTTTACTACCCACCCTCCACATCTTTCTAAGAAACTATAGACAATCCCTTTAAGAGATTATTCATGAATTCCACGCTCACAAAAACATTAATACTATAGGCCTATATATATATATATATATATATATATATATATAATAATATATATAATATTTATATTATATATATATATATATATCTTTAAATTAGCGATATATGTTGATTTCTTTTTATATAAATGAGACAGGCATTGATTATTGGTGATATCTTTTCAATTGTTTGTCTTCCTCTATTTTTATAAGTTCCGAGGGATTGGCGGAGGTCTAATATTAGTCTTATATAAGGGTTAAGAGAAAAAGGTACTGTAAGTAAATTAGCGGTAATTAGTTTATGAGTGTTGTAGGGAGATATTGTTGATATTTTGGGTCGAAGAAGTGCGTCAATATTTCAAAGCTAATTCCGGGAAAAATAAGATTCGTTCATATAGTTGTATAATTTTTTCAAGCAATATGCACTTTTGAAAAAACAAACAAATGATTGGGATAAGAGGAGGGAGAAGAAAATAAATTGTATTTAGGAGATTTCCATGGATTTGCAACAGGCGTATAATAGGATTAATAGGCGAATCTATGGCAGGTGTTAGTGATATGGTGTTGGGTGTACAGGTTTCTGAATAGAATCAAAAGTATGTATGACGATAGTGAAGCGTTTGAAGAATCAAATGAGTCGTAAGTGAATAATTTTAATATGTATACGGGTGAGACAGGGAGTAGTATGTCTTCTTGGCAAATCCATCTGTATTATGGAGTGATTTGAAAGAATATTAGAGGTAGGGGTGACAGGGGATAGAGTTTAGAATGATGGAGAAAGGGATGAGAGGTGGAGGGGATTCCGTACCTATTATATTAAGGTGATTTGGTTTTTTTGTGTGCGAATCTGAAGAGAGGTTTGAGAAGGACATAGTTAGAGGAGATTTGGTAAGGAGTGTGTAAAAAGAAAAGGTTTGAAAATGTAAACGTAGATAAGAGTAAGGTTGGTTGTGAGGGAGGGAAGCAAGAACGACTCACGGTGTAAAGTTATGCAAAAGCAGCTGGAAAAAGTGTCTGAATTTAAATATTTAGCATATATATGTTGAATGAAAAGGGAGCGTATGATGCAGAGTGTAGTAGGAAATTGTGAATGGTACTGGAAGGTGGCTGGTGCATTTTAAATCGTTGGTGGATGTAAAGGGACTTAAGTGTTGAGGGAGCTAGGGTCTTACATGAGGGTAATGTTGTTACCCGTTTATGTATGTAGAGGACTAATGGTCTGGATAAGAGGTATAGATCTAGGCTGACACATGTGTTCAGATGGACAAATCTTAGTGGCGTGTTAGGTGTGAAAAGGAAGATGATAAAATGAAGGAATGTAACATATTAGAGAGTTGTTTGGTCGTGGAGATTGGGGTAAATGAGAGAATAAATGAAAAGTACGTTGAGATGGTTTGTCATACGTGAAAGGATGGATGTACAGACGAGGTCGGTTAAAAAGAAGAGTAATCAGTGGTAAGTTGTGGTTGGGAAATCGACCGACATTGGGAGACAGCAGAAAAGTTGAATGAAAGTCAGAAAAGGATGCCTGGAGAGAGAAATGTGATTTGGCAGGCGAGAAGAAAGGTTGCATAACAGGAGTGAATGGTGGGTCCTTGTAGGGGTTTGGTTGTAAGCCCAACCGGGCAAGAATGAACCCCACATGACGAGAGGTATAGTTTTAGGGGTCAATCGCGGTCCCTCGTGAAGCTCTATTAAGAGGGTGATTTTTCTGCTGCGACGAGTTCTCACTATTTGGTATAAAGGGGTGGTAAGGCTTGGCTTCTTTTCTACCTGCTTCATATTCTTCTATTATTTTTGTTTCCGTATAGTACGCCACTTTGGCATACAGTCTTCGGGAGATAAGGAAATGGTTGATGATTGATTGATGATGATGGATGATGATGATGATGATGATAATATATATATATATATATAATAATATATATAATAATATATATTATATAATATATATATATATATATATTATATTATAATATAGTATGCAAAGCTTTCATAAAGCTACTTGTATCTTTCTCTCCCACACCTTTCACTTGTACTGTACTTGTACTTGAACAATTCTAGAGGTAACTTGTACTGTACTTGTCTTTGACCGGGATATGTCATGCCTACTACTGTACTTGTACTTGAAAATGTACTTGGACCCAACCTGATTATATAATTATATATAATATAATATATAATATATGTATATATAATATATATATATATTTATATATATATATATATTATATATATATATATATATATATATATATATATATATACCTTTTAAAGGTTGAATTAAAGCTCCTATATTAGTGTGCATACACTAATACGAAATCTGACTTTAAAACCAGCTATCCTTAAACCTGGCGCCACCAAGTGCACAAGGCTATGTTTTATTTCCCCAGTTAGAATAAACTCAAACGCTAGCGGAGGATTTGAAACCAGCGTCCTCGATCGTACTGAGAGGCGGCGACTCAACCTCCTGCGTCACGAGATAATTCATATAATAATATAATATATATATATTATATAATATATATATATATATCATATTATATAATATATATATATATATATATATATATTATATATATATATATATTATATAATTATAATATATATAAATAATTATATATATATATATAATTTCTTATAATAAAAGTTTTAAGTACCTATCATAAATTTTGGTATTATAATATATATATAAGGATTGGACTTCTAACATGCAATTATCTGCACCTTCCTCGTGGTCCGGATTCTAAGTAGTAACTACTACGAGAAGTTAACACTTCTCTAGTTAAACCTTTGAGTACTCAGCAATTATGGGAGGAGAAGACCGGGGGCTTTATAAGAGTCAAATGAATTAATGAATGAATGAATGAATGAATGAATGAATGAATGAATGAGTCAAAGGAATTTTACATCTTCCATCAGTGCGGATTACCATCCAACCACTGGAAACTCTCGGTCGCTGAGTTAACAAGAACGGGCCTCTTATCCCTAGACCAATCCAAAGTTCCCAAAAAAGAACGTTTCAAGGCCTAGCTTATAAACCCCTCGGTCTTCTCTCCCATAATTGCTGAGTACTCAAAGGCCAGCCCCCATGAGGTGTGAACTTTAATGAAATAATAAAAAAAGTTATTTAATTATTAATATTTACCTGCTAAATAAAAGCCCCAGCGCATTTTAAAAAGAAATTAATATTCGTTTAAATGGTTGGGGAAGAAGCGAGAGCCGGAGAAAGCGGAGAGCCAATGGGAGAGCTGGTAACTCACTCTTTCTGTGAGATGAAACGATTTGTCAATGGGGGTAGCTTGCTTTTAGTGTTGCCAAATTTTGAAGCTTCTTTGTTTGAAAACCTATTTGCCCATTTCTTAACTATGTAAATAAAGTGCCAAATCACTTGAAATGCACAAATCACATGAAAAGCTAATGGAGAATAATTTAGATTTTGGCTACATAAGCAACATTTGCAAGATAAGCTAAAGAGAGAGTGATGATGATGTCAGATTTAAAATTACTTTTGTATACCTGCATTTTAATGATTGCAAAAAGTAATTATAGCAAAAAACCACCTGGAAGGAAATAGGCGGTGTACAATATGGAAAGATTCAACTTTTAAATTCTGTTACTGGAACGTTTTTGGTACCATTAAAGAGATGAAGAAAAACTCTATGTACTTCGCAGAACAGTTCTAAATCGCCGTACAATACAAATTAGATTCCTTTGATATTATTATCCAGGAATAAAAAATAAAAATTTTATGCTCTTAATTACAGTAAAACTTTTAAAAAGCTAAAGAAAATATTACATTAACTTCATATTCTGATGAACAAAATGATGATCATAATGATCAGTCTCAATACAGATTCACTTGAAGACATCTGAAAATGAAGACGGCAGATATTTCGAGAAGGAAACCACATTCACAATTCCTGGAGACTTTAAATAACATGCTATAAGAAAATTGTCAGAGAGGAAAATGAGAATATTATATATATATATTCAAACCAAGTGGAGCTGATCAAAGGAGAAAAAAGTTAAAATGCAAACGTAGAATCAGCATTAAAAAAAACTAGCAATGTATTATAAAAATACTATTCAAACTAATGTGGATAAGTATTTTTTGCAGCACACTTATGGAAGCGAAGAATCGGATGCTGATCCACCTGCTATGGTGGAAAAGAAAAAGCTCTTTATCCTGATTGCGAGCTGCTTACCTGAATTTAGGCTATGAAATATCTCTCTCTGCTTCCACCTATCAACGTGTATTCGCGAGCAGAAAATTTAGCCAAGCAGGAAAATTATTTTACAAGAAGGAACGTTCTTCTCTCCAACACCTAGCTGAACAGCTTAATGTTTCCTTCACTAATTTAAGAGCATTGATTTTAAAATATTAGAGAATCGTTACCTGAAAATAGCATGCATAAAGCTTATTTAACTTTCCTTTCAACCGTGACTTTTGTGTTTTAAACAATATAATTAATTTTCCTCAAAGAAGAATTTATATTGTGATTAACTCTATACATAGGTATCAATAGCAAGCTGGTACAAGGCAACTTTATATAATAATATTATATATTACTAATATATATATATATATATTATATATATATATATATATATTATATTATATATATATATAAAATATATACTTATAATATATATTATATTTATATATTATATATATAAATATGTATAATATTAATATATATATATTATAGATATATTATATATATATATGAGTATATATATTATATATATATTATATTATTTATATTTATATATATATTAATATATATATATAATATATAAAACGCATAGGACATAATATAATTGAAATAATTTTGCGCCTTCTACATGCATATCTGCTACAAAGTACCTTTTTCTAATTTATAATTCAATTTGACTCTGCCTCCCTTCTTGCTTCATTTAAAAAAATCCTCATTATTTAATTTCAAACACATGTCTTTTTAAATTTATTGACGGTCATAAGATCTATTATCATTTTTTATTCTTATTTCTTGAAATTATTATGTATTATGATCTTTTATCCACTTTTTTTCTTTTATCTTTTTTTTAAATTTTCTTTATCTACGTCGATTTATTTCTTATCTTTTCTTATTTATCATCTTTTGATACTTGATATTTTTTTAATTTTTCCTATCTTCATTATTCATAATTACTAACTTCTCTCTCTCTCTCTCTCTCTCTCTCTCTCCTCCTCTCCCTTTTCTTCTCTTCGGTTCGTCTATCTCTCCTCCTCAATCCCTCTTCTCTCCGTCCCGGTCTCTCTCATCTCTCTCTCTCTCTCTCTCTCCTCCTCCGCATCTCTCTCTCTCTCTCCTCTCTCTCTCTACTCCTCCTCCTCTCTCTCTCCTTATTGTAATTTTCAATGGTTACTTCTTTAATTTTTTTATTGTTAATTTATATTTCTAATTCTTGCCTTTACTAACATTATTATCTTCATTTTCATTCGCTTTCCTTTTTAAACTGTCTTCTTTTCTATTTTTTCTTTTTTCTTTTAATATTGATTCAGTATTCTCAGCTTTATTTGAGTCTTTCGTTTTTCGTTTTTCTAAATTTTATACTTTTCTACGATAACTTTTCTTATTCTTTACATATTTTTTTGAAATTATTTTGCATATTTTCAAAATATTTAAACCCTTTTTTGCTAGCTTTTGTCGTGTTTTGTTTTTATTTTGTTGCTTTCCTTTCCTAGTTTCAGCTTATTTTTTTTAATTTCAAAATATTCGAGAATTTCTCGAGTATTTGTTTACTTGTACAAATCATTTTCTTAACCATGTTGTTGTTGTTGTTGTTGTTGTTTTGTTGTTTTGTTGTTGTTGTTGTTGTTGTTGTTGTTGTTGTTGTTTGTGTGTGTTTTTTTTTTTGTTTTTTTTGTTGTTGTTGTTGTTGTGGTTGTTGTTTTTTTACTATTGTTTCTGTTGTTGTTGTTGTTTTTGTTGTTGTTGTTGTTGTTGTTGTTTTTTGTTTTTGTTGTTTGTTTGTTGTTTGTTGTTGTGTTGTTGTTGTTGTTGTTGTTGTTGTTGTTGTTGTTGTTGCTGGTAGGAGTAACATTTTGGTAAGAACAATGTTAAAAATTTGAGGTTGCTTTGGCACCATTTTGGTAAGCAATTTTATAATTAATTTTTAAGGAGGGTTTGTTACCCCCACTTTTGATGACGCACCCATGTCATAGACGAGGTTGCGAAGTTATGACTCATCATTAAGGTGCTCCCATCCCCCCTTTATTTTGCAATTTTCCGTATGCCCTTAGGGTGTGTTAGAAAGTAGGTAAATGGTTGAAACTTGGTATATTTATAGGTAATGACGTAACCTCGTCTGTGACGAGGTTATGTTTGTATTGCAACGGCACCTCTGGTTCAATATCTGAGGAGGTACTTCTTAGAGAGCTCATAAAAAGTTGAAACTTGGTATACTTATAGGAGATGACGTAATCTTGTCGCATATGAGGTTACATATGTTTGTATGAAAACGTTATGGTTCGATTTCTGAGGAGGTACTTCTTAGAAAGTAGATAAATTGCTGAAACTTGCTACACTTATAGGTGACGACGTAACTTCGCCTATGACGAAGTTACATGTTGCTGCATCTCCCAAAGGAGGGATGCAGCCCCCTTAAATTTTCAGGATCGCCTTTTATGGGTTAGATAGCTCATAAAGGGTTGAAATTTGCAACACAAATAGGTAATGACGTAACCTCGTCGCTGACGAGGTTATGGAAGCTTTCTGTAGCGGTATGTAGGTTCGATCTGTGAGGAGGTACATCTTAGAGAGTAGGTAAATGTTGAAACTTGGTATACTTATAGATGATGATATAGCCTCGGCGCAGCCGAGGTTGCTTAAGTTTGCTCTATTGGTGTACTAGTTCGATCTCTGAGGAGTTTCTTCTTAGAGCCGTTGTATCCCGTTCATATTTGGCAACCCCCCTTCTTATAACGTAATCTCGTCTACGACAATGTTACGTCCTCGTGCGTCCCTTTAAGGGGTGCTGAGCCCCTCCCAAACTTGTTTTAGACCTAAGTCGGCTTCATTAGCGGTCTTTATACACTCGTCTTTATTACTCATCTTTATTATTCGTTTTTAAAACTCGATTTTGTTTGTGACCCTTTTTTCGGTGCCAGAGACATTACGGTGCTCGATACGATGGTGAATGTGACTATATCATGTTCAAAAGTTGCTTTTGACTCCCTAATGTACGGTGCATCAATGTTGGGTAAGGGATTGCATGAAGGCCAACGCGAAAACGGAAGTACGCGCGCCCGTAGGCGTGAACCGGCATGAAACCGACGCCTGCTGGCTGAAATATAGGTATATTAGAATAATAGTTCCTATGTTTATGACAAAGTAGAATTTAATTTGAAGGTGCCAGAGCCCTGAGTAATGCAATGTATTCCGTTTTCTACGTTTTACTTTTTCTTAAATAAATATATTTTCCTTAAATATTTTGTATGTTCCATTTTCTTGTCAAACATTTATATTTTCATATTACTCGTTATTTAACCTTTGAACATGAAATTAAATAAATATATTTTAATTTGCAGCATTTATATTTTTATTTATGAGTTATGGCATTATTTCGTTTTCCACATTTCCACATTCCGTTTTCCACATTCTCTCATACCAGAAAGAAGTAAACTTGTCCACGTTTTTAGTTGTTAGCACAAACATGTATTCCCTATTATTTGGTAATCCGCTTACTGCAGTGCAAATAGTGTAGATTACCCCATGGGCTATGCGCATTATTTTCTCAAATATGTCAACGTCTACAAGATGGGTTGTTAGTTCGTCTTTCATCTTAACCAAGGTTGTAATATTTTCAGACGAACGAACTGTGAACCCTATACGGGTACGCATGAATGTAACATTTGCGAGGGGCTTCCAATAGTTACGCACATCAATATTTTTAACATTTTCACATGACATGCCTCTCACAGTGTCTCCTCTGATAGATATTTCACCATTAGTCGATACATCAGAAAATACATATTAACTTTTTATCCATGCTTCTACAAAAATCTACAATTTAACTCAACATATTCTAAAACAAATCAACATCTACATTTCTACAGAAATGAATAAATGTCTATTTTCTGTATCTCGAGCTGGAAAACATGCAATATATCGCGTACCATTCCGTTTACAAAGAAATATTATAGTTGTTTCATTCTCAGGATGTGATATGGTCCTCGTAAAGATATCATCAACAAGCTTTGGTACAGGGAGAGTCGCCATGGTAAAAGGACAGCGAGAAATGTCTTCTGATGAAAATTGAGTATAAATAGTCCCAAATGTAAAGAGATTATTCCAACCAATCAGAAGAAGACAAACAAGAACACTACGTACGATCACATATCCAGTGTTCCAGTCAAAGGCTTAGTGATACAATTTCCCCATTTAAACTTAGTTGTATATAATTATGAGAATTGTACTTATAATATATTAAAAGTTGTGATACTATAATAATAATCAATCAATCGATATAAATAGATAGATAAATAATTAATAATATAATCAATAATATATATCATAATATATAATAATACTATCTATCCAATTTGTTGATAAATCAACCTAGGCGAACCCAGGATATCAAAATTCAATATATAATCATCATCATAGAATTTATGTAAATAATACTTCAATACATACTGAACTGAATAATAGATACAATCGATCGTAATAATATAATAATCAATCATATGATAACTATAACGAATTTAATACTAGTCCAGTACTATAAAGTATTAAATTATTTATATTAAACATAATTATGATACATTAATAATATAATATAATATATAAATATATAAATATAAAGTAGTATATATATTATAATATTATAGATATCCAGATAAGATTCCGAATCTACTAATATATCACTAAGTATTCTAGTTACTAATATAGATCCCGCTCATTGATAGATACGTAGACGATAAAATCTTACATCAAGTCTTCCGGCTGACAACCGATTTATCTCATTCTCATCTGTACCACACATCTCCAACGTACTAAAATAAGTAGTCTGATCAAGGTGGAATCAACTATCAACTATTTATCATATTCCTTCCTAATTATATCTATGTCATCTATCCTCTATATCTATACATCTGCTTCCCGATACAGTATACCTCTCCACTTGACTATATCAATCAACTGATCAGATAATCTATTATAAAACATCGCGCTAATGTACAATCGACATAAATACTAGCATTGTATCTCGTCGCCACCAACCACACTATCCAGCTACTACTCACCATACCTGACCATCTATATAAATCGCGTCATATATGCTGACTAATCACCCTATCAACCCTAACCCTTCCTATATCCGCTAATTCTCTCCTCGCTTCCTATACATCTCAGTCTCGTATCGTCTTCAACACTACATTCTGTAAACCTTTGATCCAAGTGCGCTCTCACTATTCTGCGCTCTCCGCTCTTCAATCTCAGTACTATACCTCTATCTATCGATTTCAGTCACCGTCCACCTACAGAATAATACATACAGCGCAAGGAACAAATGTGCCTAAAACGATCCAGGAGCGTCCGTCACAAGTTCACTTCGTCAGTCCTGTCCTCGACTCACTAGCACTGTTCTGCGTAGTAACTAACAAACTCATAATTACATATCGCTCATACATTGATGCTACGATCCAGCACATGATCCGTGATTAACGCATCTACCCATATAAATAATATACCGCATTCTCCCTAATATAGCAACCACCTAAAATCGTAATATTATAGACGTACAAGCGCTTGATGCTAATCTATAACCAAACCGATCGACACAGCCCCCAGCCTAAAGTAATATACTCATAACCGGATAATTGAGAAAATCTGCAAATCTACCTTATCTGACAAATGAAGCGACCAAGATATAAACCTCCACCTCTCTAAGCTACTGACTACTATTAGAAAGCCAATACCAGCTAACTAGACTCCATTAGAGTCTGCACACTATGCAGCGAACCAGTGATTACTTATATAATTATTCACATCTCCCCCACCCATACTAGTATCACTCTAACTCTATGCACACGATATTCAACCACCCCACTCCCAGTCCATTCGATGCATACAATAACTCAATACTACAACTACAATACGATCCATCACAACAATTCTAGAGCTAATCAAATCCGTAATCCATATCATCAAGCATATCAAAGCACCATCAACAAAAAGCATAAGTTCACAGAACATACCAACCTCTACACATATATACTAACATTCACCACATTAAAGTCCACAAACAAGACACCACGAAAAAGAGATACACTATTTGATAATTCGCTCATGGTCACATCTCTCCTCTCTGCTATGAATGAATACACCAGCTCTTTCCTCTCACCCCATATCGCCTGCCAACAACATACACAAAAAACAATGTAGTATCTCCAATTCCTACACGCACCACCGAACCGCCCACACAAATCAACAACCCACCTATCCCACACCCACCAACACACCACAAAACAACACCCAACAAAAACACAACAAACATCAAATATAACAGACCCAACCCAACACCCCACGCACACCACACACAACACACACACCCAAAACAACACACACACCAGAAAGCACCAACCCACACAAACCCACACGACGAAAATAAGAACCACCTCGCTACCAACACCAAAACCCACACACACACAGAAACCACAACAGAACCACACACAAACAATACCCGACAACAAAAGAGAAGAACGTGAACACAGGACAGAAAAAATCAAGCAAGGAAAACAGAAGAAAGAAAAGGAGAGAATCTAGAAACTGGCCTGTAAAACCGATGTTGCCTTTTGTAACGACTGATTCTATTAAAAATGACTATTTAAGACATATCGTTTCCTGTCCAATTGCGATGATAACTTTTTAACACCGAACTTATACCTGCGAGAAAATGGTTCCCAGGATTGCCTGGCAAATTTCTATTGGACCCCTGGATGGGTTGTAACCCAAAGGCAATAGGTCGGAATACACAACGGGAGATAGTGTCCATGACGTTCAGCACTCTAGGCAAAACAATTTTATGTACATTTATTTTTGGGGTCAAAAAAAATTATGGAATTGGAAGATTGATTCTGAGGATTGAGAATACGGGGGAGATATGTTAGGCGGACATCCAATAACAGACCCAAGAACCTCACTTCCGATTCAAGGCGGATGGGTGAGCAAAACAGGGTCAGCAATGGAGACAAATCACCTCGTCTATCCCGCTTACGACCTCTACGGAAAAGCACGACTTTCGTCTTAGTTACGGAAAAAGTAAAACCCCGTGAATCACACCACGAAGGTACCTCAATGACTGCCAGCTGCATCTGTCGTTCCAGGCATGAAAGTTTGACTCCAGAAACATACAACGAACCGAACTGAGGAAGGGATCCTTACAATGACACCATTGAAACCGACTACAAAAAGCTGGACGCTGATTACACTTCCCTGAGGCAATCCCTCGACAGTGTCAAAATGACGAGACATAGTGCCACAATGAACCCCGAAAGATCTACCAGACATAAGAGACTGAAGGAACAGGGGAGTTGGCCCCTAAGGTCAAGCGAGTGCAAGCTATAGAGAACAACCATTCTCCATGTGGAATTGTAAGCTAACAGGTGTGACAGATTAGATAAATGGAACGTTGGTTGTCTGCGATTGTAGGGTTCTTACCAGGTTTGGAAATTGGTATGGTTATTGCCGTCAGAAAATCTGGGGGAAGACCCGCTCTACCCACATTCGATTATATAAAGAGAAGAAAAGCCGAAGCAGTGACAGAGATGACGCATCATTTGGTACGATACCCTCAGGGGCAAGTGCTCCATCCTTGCAAAGGCGTAAGGCCTCCAGAAATTCCTCCCTCGTGAACAATCGAGTGTATGAAGAATCCTCTCCAGGAGGAACAGAAAATTCCGGGAGCTGAGTGCGGTCACGGATCGACCAGAAAGGTTGTCGGTACAGAGAATCGCGCAGCAAGTAGTTAAATAATATCCCAACATATCAGCAACAATGCCCGGGGAGGAAATGATGTCGCACAGTTGTGGGCCATAGCTGATGATCGTTGGCGACTCCCTGTAGAGCTTGCGAGAAATTTTACGCACGAATTCATACCCTGAAGATAATGGCCTAGAAGAGTTGATCGTGAAAATGTGAAGTCTAAAATACTGTTTCCTTGTCCCCCTGTTTATACAACGAGACCGAGCAGCCGCAGTTTTAAAAAGGATGATTGGACCGTGTATGTGTACTCTTGTAAGATATATAAAGTTTGAGCTTTGCACGGGTATCCCGAGCGCAATCCACATTCCACCATGATGTAGCAGAACGACGACACGCTGAAGAGCGAGAGATATGGGTATCCGCTGCCTCCAGAACAACGTCCGCTGGGGAAGAAAAGACGTCAGTGGCCAGGAGACAGGGGACGTAAGTCACCCCTCGGAAGGAGGACCAATCAGCCCTGTCAAAACGCCAGCTGGTATGGAGGGCTTGTGGAAGGTCAGGGTAAAGAGATGTAATAAGGTTACCTGTCCCCTGTTAATAAGGTAAGGTTACCTGTCCCACCAAAATCTGTCAACAATGGATAGAGAGCACAATGAGATGTCAACACAGGAGGAAGTACGAGTGTCGAGACTTTCGAACGTTGGTAAGCCTGTGTTGAGACATCCCAAAAAGACGCTCTGTAAATACCCAGCAGACATTCAACATTTGGGGACGTAATGGAGTCACCCCACATTGCAGGTTACGAACTGATCGAAATCCCTCATTTAAACAGCGGACATTGCATTAAAAAACTTTGCCTGGAAAAAAAAACACCTACTAAAAAAAACAGCAAACAAATAGTTGGTTTAAAAAAAGTTTCTACACTAAGTATGCCCGAAATAAAAAAAACATTTATGTTTCATTATTAGTGTAGCCTAGTGGCATTTTTAAGTTCATAAGATTTTCGACAGAGTTATTTCCTTTTAAATATCTTGACAAATAAATGAGAAAGAAAAAAAAAATAATTCTTAAAATTAAAACAAAAAGTCAAGAAGTGAATTAATCTTGAAATTTATATACACACAGCATACGTCATGCTGAGGGCAAAAATTAAAGATTACTGAAAATAATCTTTGCCGATTAATATAAAAAAGGTATAAAAAATTCCGTTTCCAGGTTATAAAATTACAGAAATTTCAATGTATTAAAATTTACATAAATTATATAGGTACATACTACAGGTAAATTATAAAACAATGAAATCACATTTTTCTCCAATTTCATCTATAAAACTACATGGAATCACATGTTCCCAATTTTTTATTTCACATTTAGGTTAACTACTCTGCTGACCACCCTTAAAACGCTGTCCTTAATTTCCTTTACCAATTTATTATCCTTTACAATTTATAATTAAATCCTGGGGCAGACGAGCAGAAAGCTACGATAATCACACAGAGAATCTATCGAATATATATATATATATAAATATACTATATAGTATATATATTATATATATATATTTAATATTATATATATATTATATATATATATATATCTATGACCTCTTTAGTGTCTTTCAAGGTGACTTTTTATAAGTGTACTGAAAGTACAAATTGTACATTTAAAACGTTTGGAAGTCTTCGTGGTTTGAACATTGTGAGTTTTCAAATGGGGCACTAACTGAGCACGGAACTTTGCACTAAAGCCACATTTTTGGCAATTATGGATATAATTAATATATATTATATAACATATATATTATATTATATATTAAAACAGGTAATACATGTATAATTAGTATATATATATAGAGTATATATATATATATATCTATTATATATAATATATATATATATATTACAAGTATATATATAATCAAAATATATATTAAAAAATCTCTTAACGAGTTGTCCGTAATGTGAACGCATTTTTTTTTGTAATGAGCAAAATGACTATTAAATATAATATAATATAAATTATCTAAGTAAATATATATATATATATATATATATATTATATTATATATATATATACTATATATATATAGATAGTATATATATATAGTATAATATATATATATATAATATATATATATTCCTCTAACTCAACCCTGGACGATCTCTGGCATTCCTCTTCCGCGCTCCTCTCTCCTCTCAGTGTTCCTATTGGCCTTCGTGATTACATTTGATCGGGTGTAGGTGTATGGGAGCTTCTGGAAAATCTATGAAACGTAAGGGAAGGCGCGGTGGCCCGGATCGGCATTCCTCCCGAGTTTGAGGGCATGTTGCTTCCGATGCTGACCCCGCCGCCCGACCCCGTCGTTCAACTATATTCTCTATTGCTCTCTCAATACTAGCACTATCCCTCAGTGGTTGGAAGGGCAGGCCATCAATGTCCAACTAGGCGCCTCAGAAAAACCATGAGAAGTTATCGTGTTCTAGACTGCCACTAGTCTACGGGACTTTCTTTCCTCTTCTCAATTGCTCATGCTCCTCTATACAAGGGTCTCATCCCGCCGCTTGTATGGAACGTAATGCTCTCATAATCTGGATGGCCTCTGTTTCACCCAGCTTTTTGATAGGTCGAGTCAAAGGCCAAAAGGCTTAATCAAACGTGCCCTGTACTTTTTCTGTTCACACATTGACCCCTCTATACTTTGCGGCGCACAGGATGTTGGTGCTTTATCTCTTCTTCATTATAGTACCGTAGCGGCAAGTGCTCGACGGGAAACTTTCCACCTCGCGTACACAACCACCTTTACGACGGTTCCACGAAGCACAAGGGTTGCTTTGGGTCAGCACATGAGTTTTGTGGTTTGATATTAGTAACTCCCAGACTTGTTCGCTTGCAGGTTGCTTTCCCTTCCTTTCCTCCACCTCTGTCCTCTATGGAATTCTCTTCTATCTTCTTGTTTCCTACCCAATTTAAATCTCCCTTCACTTTAAATCCTTTGCTGCGTCTGTGCTAAATCTGCATAATTTGCGTTAAATGAATATTTGAGTCATTCCAACACCCCCTCCTTGAATAGGGCTCTCCTCGTGAGCGAGTTGTCAAGGTGCATTAAAAAAAAAATAATATAAGCTATATATATATATATATATAATATATATATATATATATATTAACTATATATATATATATATATTATATTATATATATATATATATATAATATATATATAATATATATTACTATATTATATAATTTAAATCCCTCAATTTTACCCCCGGGTTTAACAATAAAAACCCACAACTGGTGGGTTGGTGGGTCAGCTCCTTGAGGAGGTATCCAGTGCAAGCCGGCCTAGTTTCTAGGTAACAATTACTGAACTATTGGTAGTGAACTTACTAGCTTCCCAGAGCCTTCTCAGATTAGATGACGACAATGTTCGAAGTTTTAAATAATATAAATTTAAAATATAGTACTTAATTACTTTACTTCAAAGATAGTTCCTGTTATTGCCTTAATAGCATTTAATTTATGAATAGCAATACCATTTACCTTCACATGTTTCACCAATTAGGAAATTACATTCATTCAGCAGTGGGAATGGACAATGTGATTACCAAATTATATGTTTTAATTTGTAAATTTTCATTTACCTATTTATTTATTCTATTTGCAAATTAAAACTGAAATGACATTAAAAAAGACAAATTCAATTATTTGATCATTTATTTTTTCCACAAAAATAGAAATTTTTAAAAAAGCAAATAAAAAAAAAAAAAAAAAAAAAGTTCCCCAAAACAACCAAAAAAAAACCACTGGCTGGGTTTTTTGGCAACCCTGCATTAAAACAACAAGGCGCAGGGAGATTTAGAAACTGTTTCGAAAAAAAAAGGTTCCTTCTCGGTGTAAAACCTGCCAGCTAGGAGCGAGCACAAACAACGTAGACGGGGAAAGTCGAGGTAGACACGATTAGCTACCGCAGGCAACCGAGTTGGAATGGGGAGATAGGTGAACGGGATCGGTTCGTGGAACAGAATCGCCGCTCCACGATTTTGAGAAGTGAGTGGCAACCTGTAGTTGGAAGGTTGTAGAAAAGCACGGTTACACAGCTGCAGTTCTTGAAGGCCTTTGGAGTATGCAGCTCAATAAGTCTACCCAATTCATCGAAGTTTGTGTAGTAACAACGGCAGTTCCATTGAAGACACTTAATCATTGCAGAAAGAAGATAAAGTGATCAGTCCGCAGTGCGGTCTGTAACAATCGTTGCAATGCGGTGGGCGTCAGCTTTCTTTTTAGAAGTGCGTGACAATCTAAAGCGTGGGTCACTGGATATCCCACGAGGGGACACACAAGGATTGATTGATAATGCTTGAAGCATATACCCAAGAAGTTCAGCGTCCTGCGGGGCCTGCTCAGATAAGGACAACCGAGCAAAGGCAGAGAAGGATTTAGAGGTACCCCCGATGGCTCGACTCTCCCCAAACAACGCTCCGGGACAGAGGGACGGACTCGGTCTCTGTGAGTGAGCACAGGAAGGGCAGTGATCAAACCCGTAACTTCTGTCCTAGGGGTCGAACCTGGATCACAAGTTTGGGAACTTCAGAGGATGTAGAGTCGGTGCTAACTTCATAGAGATATAACAGTATGATTCGGAATCGCTTGAATAAGGAACTGAAGGGTAGGTTGCAGAAGTGGGCATGGTAAACTATCGGGATAGCTGATGATAGGACGGATCGCGCTTTCCACAACCACCGATGGGTGGCTTCGAGTGCGACCGACCGTCGTCGTGCAAAAGCCAATGAGAGACCCAGCCGGTTGGGCCGACAGCCATTGATTTTAAGAAATCCCTTGCCCGATGGTGAAAAGGGTAGGTGTCTGTGCAGGAATAGATCCTCGCGGACGCGGCCAGCGAGAGCGTTCAAAACTGAAAATGAGTTCTGGTTCCAAAGGGACCACTAGAGACGGACGTTTACGAGACAATATTCGTCAGAGGGGTCATCATCGAGTAGTAAAGCAGGGGACGCTTCCATTGCAGGGGAAGAATAAGAAATTGACGGAGAGAATGCAACTCTGGGTGCCCTGGGTGGGGTATGAACTACAGAAGAACTCACCATAGGAAATGGATGTATGGACTGAGGATTTTTGATGAACGACGGTACGGATCATGTAGGGAGAATGAGGAGGACAGTTCGATTGCAGAGCAGAAATGTTTATACCGGTAGTAGTTACGGTATCCGATCTGGGGAGCGGTGAATTTTGTACAGGCACACAAGAGCGAAATGAAAGTTGGGTGGTAGATACCGGCCTAGTCACAGAAGCAGCAGCAAAGGAGAGGGGTAGGTGTGAAAGCTTCTCCCTAGATTGACGAGAGGCCTCGCAGATGTCGAGGTTATGTATTGTGCACTACTCCAAGATCTCCATTTTCAAAAGAAAAGGACAGTTCATCGATGACGCTTGATGCGATCCCTTGCAATTCGGGCAGCAAGGCGGGTTCTCGCAAGATGTGTGGAGAGTGTCAAGACACCTCGGATAGATAAACTGGGGAGATTGCAATATTTTTGGGGATGGCCAAATTTGTGAAATTTAAAACATCTCTTCGGGCGCGGGATGTATGAACGAACTGAGTGGACGTTGAAACAAATTTTCACCTTGGTCGGAGGAAATGGTACACTAAAAGTGAGAAGGAGGCGAAGGTTGAACACAGTGGGAGTCTCTTTGTGGGGAAAGAACCGGTAGACATTTGTGACCGGAATATGTTGCTTTCAAAAATGTTCGAGAATGATGTCAAGATCATCGGAACGAACCTCTGGGGCATACACTGTTCCTTTGACGTTTTAAGGACA